>JAHZNA010001587.1:0-26807 GCA_027743935.1 Sinodicranocentrus sp. ZH6
ATCAGTTCATAATTGTTTAGTACGCGTTCCCAATAAAATGCACATCATACTCATTTTTTAATGATGAGGTATAGACTGACAATTCTAAGGTCCGTCTAAGGTCCTGTGAATTTTTGAACGATTTGGCTCAAATCAACAACGACTGCGCCACTTGATGAAAAGGATAGTTTCTCGATAGAATTATATTACGTTTCCATGACAGGTGTCAAAACACTTTGATCATCAGGGTCAGCTTTTTCTCTTCTTCCCTTGTTTACATCAGTTTTATGTATACAGAAAAAATACACTCTTTGTTTCAATAATGTTTTCTTCTTTCTCACCATCTTCAGACATGTTCTTTCCTCTTTTGTTAATCTACAATTGAATACAATATATCCAGCGGAACTCATTATTGTAAAAACGGAAACTCAATAGAGGTTTCTATATTGAAGGACACAATGTTGTTATTCAAATTACGCTAGAAATGTGTAAACATTTTCTCTGGTCCCACGACGGAATGTGAAAACTTCATTCTAAAAAACTTTTCTCATCCCAGGATAATCGCTGTTACTACGATTTCCCAGAATTTTGAGAGAAAAAATGTTTAATAAGAAAAGGATGTAGGTTTAACCTTGGAAGGAATATTTTTCACAGGACTCGAAAACCCTCAAAATTTTCTCAGGTACACAAAAGAAAAGAAGTGAGCACAAAAGGTGACGCATCTCATCATCATCTTCTTGTCATACAAGGTTTTCTTTTACGGCTTATTTGTGCCTTTAGATCGCATTTCAGCAATATCTTTATTTATAATAATGCATGTGTTATGTATACATAAATGGTTTCTAATGTGTTCACAGTGTGTGATCCTTTTTTTCTTTCCCTACGATTAGAAATGTATGCATAAGAAAGAGCGGATTGAGAGCTATCAAGTCTTCTTACAAAATCCGTATAACCAAAACGTTCTCAGGGAGTTCATAAAAACTCCAATCCCTCAAGGTTAACCCCAACAGGAATGATCATGTGAGAAAGTTTTATTCTAGTCAAGACATGGGTTGATGGGAATCGGCGAAAAAGGAATGGGAACGGACGGATGTAGAAAAGAAAATGTTCACTCTCAGTACTCATGCATGCCAGGACGCAAATGTATACCAAATAAAATCATATCCTTTTCTCAGACGTTAGCCTATGTGAAAATTTTCGTGGTGTTGGTCGCTCATTCCATTTTATCTTTGTTTAGGACAGCGTCGTCACATTGTGTGATAATAAAGAGGTATGAATGAAACAACCCAATTACAGATTCCCAATGTCCCCAGCCCTCATCAGCTCCTTCGCCTTTCACATGAAATTCATCCAAAATTTATTGGGATTCTCTCTCACTTCATTTAAGCATGCAGATATTTCATGAGATGTGTGGTTTCACGGATATCCCATGTCCCATGCCACGATTTCGTGAATGGTGTTAAACGCAAGGGAAAAAATTCACGGGGAAAAGTACCATGTGCATTGTATGTGGCTCGTGCTACATGTGCATGCATACTCGCCGTATAGTGTATATTTGTGTCTATTTTTATATCCCTCTCTCACGTTCATTCATTTCTAAATATTCCCATTACCCTGTACACTATGAAACTCTTTGGTTCTCACACTCACATTTAAGGGATCCCTTGTATAATTCACGGGAATTGGTTTCAATTGGGGGAAAGACCTAGCCGAAAAAACGTGCATGCATACATCACATACAATATTTATCGTCGTATCTCATCAACGTGCATCCAGAGAACATTGCTGTGTACAAAGTGAATCTTCACCAAACAGCATAAGGTCTGAACTTATGTCCAGGAAGCTGAACGGGCGACCTAACGAACGCTTAAGTTGAACAGAGATCGGTTTGAGCCATTTCTCACAAATTTTCCCATGGTATACCGCAACGTATTAAAGTTGAAATGTAGAAAGAAATGCAATGTTGGTGTCACCGGTTCATTCGGAAAACCAGCAGAGGCATCAGCACGAGCTTGACTGGTAGAAAACGTGTAATAATGATCACGTTAGATTGTTTTAATGTATGAATGGACATCGCACCGTGCACTCTGGCAGCTTGAGTTGTTTCAATCAGCATCATTGAGTTCATTGGATTGAGGAATCAGTTCTTCTTCCTGATACATCAGTTATATCAGCAGAGTAATGTAAATATGTTGTAGTTTGCAACGGACGACGGTTTTATTGTCTTATATATTTTTATCCGTTACATTCTCATCCAAATGGATGGCTACACGATGCAACGAAGAAGTAATGGAAATAAACAAGTATTTTACTCTCACATACCAAAAGGAAGTTGGAATATTATTGATGGCGAGTGTGTGAACTGAGCAACCATCTATCTCATACTCGCAATTGAAAGAATACGTACACAATATGCAATGCTAATTCACAGGGTATTGTTAGATCATGAAACGGATGCACCCAGTTCCTGCAAAAAATCTAACGGATGAAATGGAATTATTAGAAACATTTCCATTTCCCACGGATTAATCACTAGTTCAGAGACACACACATACTACATGTGAAATGGGAGGAACATGTAATTCTTGCATTTTTTGAGGAGTCTGTTTTATGCAAGACTTATTCCATATATTTTATAGAAATACTTGGTGGTAAATGAATAAATGCAAAAATGGACTTCGAATTCAAAACAAGAATCACGACAAGGATTGCATGATTGTTTATGTAAGAATTGGACAAGGAATGAGAAAAGTCATGTAACTCACACAACATCAACGTAAGATGAAAGAAAGAATTATCTATATAAAAAAGTATTGCTGTCACCAAAAATGCATTTTTTTCGCTGTCATGCAATCCTCCCTGCGTAATTCGCAATTCACAGTGGAAAACAAGCCGGACCGTGTGAAGTTGTTCTACCCAGAGTCTCAAAAAAATAAATGGATAATTTGGTACATACATATTCTTAAACTATATTCTTTTGTACAGGCAATTTGACTATATCCAAATTCTGTGTGAAGAATACCTAATTGTAAGTAGAGAACTTTATCATGCTGCGCCTTCAGTACAAAGGTACATGTTGCTCTCTTAAGCCCATTTCCTCCAAGTCATTATGTGAATAGGTATGTGTATATTATGTCTTCTTACAAAAATGATTTTCTCATGAGATGCATTTCTTCCCAAACCCGTATTCAGAATTCATACAATCTTACATATTCTAGCAACACTCAAGGCAGGACAAGCTCACAGGAAAACTCACATAAATGCATGTCATATCCTCTGTACAAAGTTGATATTGTGTCGAAGCCTCTGTATACGACAAACACAAATACCAGTAGTGCTGCGGTGTGTGTTACGGTGAAGTGAGACAATGAGTAGACACCACCACGAATATTACATAAGAATAAGTATGCGTACATCATCGGCCCATACTAACAAAAGGAACCACTTCAAATATAAGGGCTGGTGTAATTCTCTCACTGATGGTTAGTTTCTTCTGAGCACCAGAAGTGGAAACAGCATTTCAAGAGCGTTAGCTCCGTTCCATCAACCACCCCTTTATCGTCAATACCATTTTTCTTCCTACCTTACCATCCCTTAATCCCCAAATTTCGGCAGTCCAAAACACATCCTCCGACGAGAGAATACTGAGGAAGACTTGCAAACAAAATACCTACACCTTTTACACATCATATATTAAAAACACAACTAGAAGGAACGAGGATTTTTCCCCAACTTGTCGTAATACTCCACTTCTCCAAAGGATCGTTATTATCGTCATTCTATGGGTATCTGTAGTGGCTAGCAGCAACTCTAGGGATAAAAACTGGCCCAACAATTTTTTAAAGAGATCTTGTTTTCAGCAATCTAACATCATAATATTCCTCGGATTTATCATCTTCGTCATCCAACTATATAAAATATATAAGGGAAGCAACAGAAGCTACTCAAAGAATACCATCCTCATCATCTGCTGCTATCACGTTTAATGTCGACTTTTGAGCTGTAGAAGAGAGCCTTCCAAAATTCATGAATATACACATACCGAGGTATACAAGACAGATCTTTCTTGGTCCCTATAAGAAGAAGAATCTTCCGAAGAAGACAACTGAAAGAGAGAGAACAGCCCGGATCGAGTTCATCTCTTTTTTTCACTTTTTCATCCTCCTCCTGTTGCATTGAAAAGCCGGGCCGGAGGCAGTTGTTGTAAGAAGGAGCAGAAGCAACCGCACCATCATCATCATCAACAACAGCATCAAGTTTGCTTCAAGCAAAAGTTCTCAATAAAATCTAGTAGCTCGTCTCCAACCCTGTGGTAGTTAAATGTGAGTACAAACATATATATCGTTATAGAGAGAAAGAAAACAAGAGCAGTCACTTAGTTCGTCAGTCTTGATGTCTGAGAGAAGAAGTAGTAATACCACTGCATCAACATACACACGCATTCAAACTTAACCACTACTCGCGTTTTCTTCCCTTTGCTAGTTTCTCTCTCAAGTAATTATCCACCTTAGCCGATACACATTCTTCATTCCTGTGTAACTTCTCGGATCATTCTATTCCCTACTGAATTTAACGACTGTCTCAAAGTCAGCCTGGTTCATTTGTTCTTGGCGTAATGAGAAGTTGAATGTATGCATAAAAGTCGAACATTTGTTGAGTCGGCGGTAGCAACGTTGTAAGAGTGAGGAGTGAATTTTTGAGAAGACTTCAACAATCAGGCCATCGTCTTGCTTGCGGAACACGATTTTTCGGCTCATCTTCATCTACTTTTTTTCTCGTCCTCGCTCATTTTATCTCGATTCTAGTTTTCTGGATTTTTTTAAAAAAACTTGCTCATTGATATGCTCAGTGTTACTGTGTTCCAATCCACTAGCTAACGTGAAGCTTCTTGCAGTTCATCTTTGAGAGGAGAAAAAACGAAATGGAAAAGGTGTTTTAGACTGGGTTGGGCAAAAGATTTTCGTTAATTTGCTGAGTATTAAAGTACTCTACATTGCAAGAAGTTGAAGCTGCTCACTGGTATACATTGTTTTTCTCATGATATATTGTGGTGGTGTTGTTGATCTTTTGCAAAACAAATAGTGAATTTTATCGTCAGTGGAAAGTGAACTGAGTGAGTGGAGATTGGATTGATGTCAAGAGGAACACTTTAAAAAGTCAAGTTTTCCCTTAAGCATCCAGACTGGATAACGATAAGACTCAAAACGGAACCAAAATGCAGATTTCAAAGTCAGCGAAGGCTGATGTCCAGGTAAGATTGAGTAAATTTATTGTTATCTTGAAGCTTGTATACAACAGCAAAACCTACACAACTTTTTGAAATGATATTCTTCGTGCCAACTTTTTTTGTCAACTTTTATTACTTTGTGTCTAAATAACTCACAGATAGATTCATAATCTTTATTGATGTGATGTAGCTAAAAAGATTTTTACAACTTGGCTCAGCAAAATTGTCACTTCTCACAGTTAAATGATGTTTGGAACCTTATCAAAATATTTTATTTGACATAATATGAAACCTTTTTCAATTCAACCGAAAATCAAGTTAAAGAACAAATTGCATTAGTCTCATTTTTTGCCTAGAATCCATTTCACAAGCAATTCAATGCATCCTTCAAAATTTGACGTGTACTTTATACATCACTCGGTTCTTTGTTGCAAATATTGTAAAGGTGTATCATGTTTTTTGCTCGTTGCAGCATCAGATCGCAGCAAAAAATTTCCACCTCGCCCTGGAACAGAACGATCCAAGTCTTCTGCTAGAAATCGTGAAAAATCATCACGTAGATTCAATGGACAAAGATGGACTGACCTTATTACATAGGAGTGTTCTAGCAGAAAGAATCGAATTTGTAAGTTTTAATTTTAATCATGACAAAAAAAACTATTCTTTTCATACATTAGATGCTGAGACCAAACCTTTCATTTGATTATTGCAAAAAAATCTTCCGAGTTTGCAACTTGCAAAAATGTGCTTGTAACAAAATCGTACCCAATTGCATAATTAACTATTTGCGCTTGAACCACAAAATCGCATCCGTCATTAAGATATCCTTTATCGAAAGTATATTGTTGAACTTCTGGACTCGACTACGATGTTTTACTCAGCACAATTTATGTAGGTATCTAATTCATTTTACTGATTCATGTCAATATTTGAATGTCTGCAGGTTCAGCAACTAATTTCACTTGGAGCCAACATAACATTAGCCAGTCGCGATGGATGGTCACCTTTGCATTTAGCAGCATTTACGGGAAACAACGAAATTCTCGTGTTTTTACTAAAATCAAGTTCAGGGGGATCTGAAAGCTAGTCATTCCACAAGATTTAAGTTTACAATATGCATTGTCCTTTTTTATTATTTTAACAGTAGGCTACGAAAACTATATAGTGATTATGTATATTGGTTTCAAACAAAGCCGGTAAAAATTTACTGACTTCTATCGGGAGGCAAGCATGATATAAAAGACTGCAAATATGCTTCACCATAAGAGCGTAGCTGACTTGCGATGAATGATTATAGGGGTTATTCATTCATTCGGTCTATTTACTACGAATACTGATTCTGACAATTCCACACTTGATACTAGTATTATTTTGAATTATTCGTACATTAGTTGTATTTTAATTTTTATTATGCAGTCGTTATCATCACTATCATAAAGAGCATTATATTATATTAAGCATACAAACTCAATATTAAAATATCGCATTATTTTTATCGGAAGTATAGAGAAATTGTTATTCAATCAACTGTATGCAACGTTTACATTATTCACTTGTTAAATAATATTTACGGTATTCTTAAATAACTACTTTGTTCTTCTAATTGTTAAGTCTATTAAGCGGGCGTTTTATTCAAAATGAACAATCGCAAAGAAACGAAAAATTAAAAGAAATTATAAACTTAAAGGAATACTTTTGGGGGAGGTGCGTGCTTACTTTTTGTTCCATTCATGCATGATAAATCCATGAAACACAAACACTCTGGAGGAGTTCATCCGAAATTGCAGGCGTGGGTGTTTGGTTTCATCAGATGGGAGTTGTTTCCATGTTTTTCAAATGCATTGCATTTTCAATTACCTAAAGTTGGACACAAATACGATTTCTAATTGAGTTACTGTAATACAAGCCATAGAAAGAACCGATGCAAGAATGTAATTTATTTAGACTACATAGCATACTTGAATCGAATAGCTTCCATTATGTTATGCCCGCCATGCCATTACACCATGATTTGCTATTGATAATAAATTTCAATAAGGACCATTTTGAGCCTAAATAAAAGCTGATCATACAATAGCATTCCTGGAATGCCACGGTTAAATATGATACAATCAAAAAATTAGGGAAGAAATGGAAAGTATTCCTTTCATCACATGTTTTCGTATTATATTTCCAAATACCAGTATTCCCTTTCATTTCATGAATTGAAAGAATCTTCTTATGAAAGACACTATTCTTTGTTAGCGAGGGAAATTTTTTAACTGTGAGATGAGATCCAAGGAAATTCAAAATAGATGCTGAAGAAAACCTGATGCTTAGAAGAAACCGATTTGGTCAACCAAACTATTAGAAAGAACAGAAAAATTCATTATAGAAGATGGTTAGACGTAAATGCTATTCTTTATATGTAACTACATATATATTTTACTTATATACTGTCCCAACCATAAAATCTTACAGCTCCTCTCATACAAACGGATCCTCGTCCCTTGTGAAGAACTAAAAAGGGAAAACAAAGACCTTTCTCTGTTTGCGGCAACATTGGAGTATTTACTGCCAAGTACCCATCACCAAACCTTTTTCAATGGAACAAGAAGAGCCCTTTTTCTCCTTTACCCACATTCAACAAGTTTCCTTTTCATTTTGTCCTTAAGATTTTTTGAGTAGTTATGCTTGTGTGCAAGAACAGAAAATGAAAAATGTGTGTATAACTCAGAGACATAGCTACAGCGTTGTGTAGTGATGAACCATGAAAGAATTTCATTTAAACATTTTTCTTCAATTTTGACGAGACAACGACTCGTAATACATAACATAATAAAGTGTGAGCTTAGCATGTAACCCTGTTGTTGAGGATGATGATGGGAGTGTTTTCATGTGAAAAAAGGTACCCGTAATTCTAGTAAACAGTCATGGAAATTACTTTGCACACACAGCATTCTATGACATCCTTTCTGCTACATGCACACATCCTAGCCTAATTCCTAAACATATAAACCGACGTGAGTTGAACTGATGAAAAGTCATACGTATATTGCTAACACAGAGGCATATGTGTGCAGGTACAGGTCAATTGAGAAAGTAGATAGGACAGTGTGATTTCAGCAGAAAAGACTGTCAGCAAGACTCGCTTTATTACTCAAGCTGCATCATGAAACTTGCAAGATTTCAACTTGAGTGAGAAGAGAGCTAATGATGGATAAAAGATCTTATTCTTCAAAGTTCACACAAAAAGAAGTTCACTTTTTACTTATTCATCATAAAATGCGACCGGTATCTACGCATTGAACAAGTAATAATATTATGCAATATACATATATCAGCTGAATTTAAACGTGCATACATATTCCTTTAATGACTTGAAGTAAGTTAAATCTATTCTATACTCACAGATATGCTATTAAGAATATTTATCCCTTTACATGACTTTTACCTCTAAAACACATTCTATGTGCCTATTGACAATTATACTTTACAACAGCATTACATAAAAACTTGAACGATAGCTCATACTAAAAGTTTTTTTAAAGTTCAAATAATATGCATAGAAAGGCGTTCTCAAAAACCCTCTGACAAGTGAAATAAGTGCATGGTACTAAATTGTAAAGAAAAGTGATACTGCAGTGGAATCCATCTTGGAGTCTGAACGAAACCACAACAACAGGAATATTGAATGAAATAAATTAGTAAGCTCATATGTAGGTATTTGCGATTCGGCGAGAAACAAGAATCGGAGTGAAAAGGTTGTGAAAAAATCCTCATATTAATGGAGAAAATAAATTGTCCAAATTGGCACCAATCGAGAGTGACTCAAGTTTTTTCGAATGCAGCTTTAATTCAATCATCAGATGAGATGTCATGCTTGACAGATATAAAAAATTGAATTAAATTCGCAAAAGATCTTCTGTTTAAGCGGCTTAGTTTGAAATGTACTTTTTCGTTTAAATCCACTTAAACAATTCGTTTCCAACAGATATGATCTAATTTATCCTCTGCCTAATAATAAATCAAGTGTAAAACGCATAGTCTAGTAGTTATCCCTGAATCTACCAGATTAACAAAACAAATATTCCCGTCAAAAAGCCATTATTGCGTCACAAAACCAGTCGACTTTTGACGGACAGATCCAAAGAATCTTTCAATCACAAAGTAACTTCAATCATTTTTCTTAAGAACGAAGACATTAAAATGCTCCGATCACGAAACGTTCCATTTCATTCCGTTCCTAAACTCTTCCCTTTCTTGTTTTTTTACCGGCTTGATTGCTTACGAAAAGTTGGTTCTTCATATAAAGTAGATTTTGATTGCCATATTTGCATGAGATTCCTGATTGAAAGATGGATCGCATATCTCTGCATGCATCATTAGGAGTTAAGTGTTATGCTGAAACGTTTTTTATGTCTAGTAAAAAATGAGCCTCTAGTTTGCTCCATCACTAACAAGTTTCCCATCAAAATACCAGAAATATTCTCATTTCCAGTGTCGTGTAGTACAAAGTGTCGACAATTTTTAGACTATTTCAGGCAACAAGGGATCCAGTTTTAGATGAATGTGTGACCTCAACAAAAAATAATATTCATGTATTGCATGATTAGGCAGGAATGGGGAAACGTGAGCTCCAAATCAGAATTCTACCTGTTGTCCTTCATGCAACATATGGTCGGCTTGTTCTTCAAAATCTCCGTTTAAACTGAAATGAGCAGGGAAAAGTGGTAAGGGAAAAGAAGCAGATCGTTTATACTACACGAATATCTTTTGAGAGCGGTACACAAAACTAAATTAAAAACTCTCACGGTACCTTTTTTTTATCTAAAGCTAAGAATGCAGTCAACGTAAAAATGCAATGTGGTACGATTCACCTTTCTAAAAATGACTGGAATCTTGACTAGTTGCTCCAGTCCAAATAACTTTTTTTTCTCAGAATGATGTTGATGGCAGTGGTGGTTGGAGATCAAGAATGAGTGGGAATAATGGGGAATGTGGTCCAACAAGAAAATATAAGCCGTATAAGAATTTAAAAAAAGGAATAGACCCATTCCGGACACAAATCTCAGCGACTATTGTTCAACAAGAGAAGACGGGTTTAAGTTATGGAGGCATCCATGAAGCCTTGATTTTCTTTAAACTCGTTACAAAACATGCTTTCATCTCTTTGATTATAATGATGAGACGGGGAGGTTATGATGCAAGCTGGTCTTCAATCCATAAAAATTTCTAGTGCAGCATTTATCAAGGAAAATGCTGCGTAATTCATTCCTCTTCTCCAGTCATTTTCACCACTGCCGACACCATATATATCTCTTTCCATCTATTTCAATGAGACCAACATGCACCAAACCCAATTTAAAAAAGGATTCTCTTAAAGTTCTCCACTTTTTTAGGCATTAGTTATTATTCAACTTGCTCCTTTCAGACACAGAAGCTAGGATTATGACAGAAGGCCACTGGCCACGGTCATCATCATTATTATTACCTCGGAATTCCAGCAGCTAGTTTCTAGCTTCTGTTCATCGTCATCATTCAAATATCTATCCCAAGAGGAAAAAAATCGGAAGCTCACAGAAGTTACAAACAGCTATCCTCTTTTAAGAAAAACCTACAGTGGACTTCACATATAATCCAATCATTTCTCAGGGGAAGGGATTATGAAACCGGAGAAAAATATGGAGCCAAGATCGTTCTCACAAATGGGTTCTGCTGACCTGTTTTCATTTTTCATTTCGATGAAACCTGATGCACTTTGATGCGAGAAAACTTAGCAGTTTTTTTTAAAAAAATCTACTAATTCTATACAAACATTTCCTAAATTCCACAAATTAGCTTATCCTCTCAGATTATTACGAATTCTTGTGGGATAAATAAAAACAAAAGGTTTTTTTCAGCTCACGAAGAATGAAAACCTTATGAGTTCCCGGTTAGGAATGCTTCATTGAAATGGGTGTCTATCTCTTTTACAAAACATTTGCATAACAAAAGTGAGCAAAAGAAAAAATCGTGATACCCAACTCAGCTAAACGTGGCATGAATTGTGAAATTATGGTGAAATAATAATATTTATGAAATGAAAGAGTCATCATATCAGCATGACTTGTTTTTCATAAGTGATGGTCAATGGTGTCCGTCTTCGTCTTGTAAAAGTAAAAACCTGCATGGGTTTCCTTTAAGATATGCTGTACACTTACATCAAACTATGCAAGATTCACGACTTTCCAAATTTTCCCATGAGAAATGGCATGCACGACCAACCTAATCTTTTCAAGGGATGGAATTATTCCCAAAAAATCAATGATTTGAAAAATAAAATATTTTCTCAGACAAACCAAGAAAAACCACAGGGAAAATTGTTTACCAAAATATGGTAAATAATCATGCTAATGAATTAGCTTGGACCCTTCTCCAACCTTAACACAGAAGATCTTTCTTCGTTGTGGACGTGGTAAAAATCTACAAAAATGAACAAAGATTCTCCACCACCACCACTCCGCATCTACTTCATAACTCATTTTGTTTCACACGAACCAAGGTCCAATTAACAAGTTTGGCCAATAGGTTTTACGAAGGAAATGGAAGGTTAAGTCACTTGACTTGACATCCGAAAACCTTTGGAAAAAACTTGAGTCGTTAACAAAAAAACTCAAACACATATTTTTATAGTATGCAGATAAAACCTCTCATTATACGGTATAAACTATCCATAATGTAACCATTATGAACATGAGATTTTCATTTACAAGATACAACTGTTATATGGGCCTATTACTTGTTCTTGAGAATTCATTGCCTCTTTTATGTAGGAATCATTATTCCCATGTTTTGTGAACCCTTCGAGTAACCTCTCTTACTTCGGACACTTTGAAAGTTCAATTTCACACACTTCATCCTTCTCATGGTCATTCTCATCCTCAATCCTTCTCTAAAAGGACCAACTTGTTACCTACTCTTTACTCCTTCTTATATCATCAATATTAATGGATTAATACTCCAAAACCTAATTCCAGAGACTCCAACGAAGACTGTGGGAATAAACCTTACCTGTCATGAATTCAACGGCATAATAACTCTTGACGGTTACAAAATAGATAACCATTTGTAAAAGGGTCAAAACAGCACTACGCATTGACAAACAAGATGAAATAGCTGTTTACATGTTTCTCTACAAAATGTAACCTTTTGGGACCTTCCATCAGTCAGAATTTTATATGCATAAAACAAAATGGAGATGGGAAGAAGATGAGAAATGGAGGAATACAGAGAAACCCGTCGTCTCAGTCCTCTTAAATTTCAAACTTTGTGGTGAGAGCTAGCCATAAAAGGACAATAGGGAGATGAATGTGATTGTGTGTTTGTACGAGTAAAGTACATGGAATGATAATATGGGCTTTGATGAGAAACCCTTATTATCCCATTCATATCTAATTGTAATGTAATGCAATGTCTAGCCAGAGTCAGGAGGATGAGACCCAGTCGGCGAAAAGGAGATTTCTCTGTGAGGACATGTGAGAGTCTATCGTGAAAGTACTTATAGTAACGTACTATGACACTACTGTCATATGTATTATTATTCGTGATAACAGTTGAGTGTGAGAGTGTTATGATTATATTATCATTCCACTGAAGTACATAGACACACATCGACGTAATATGTTCCGTCCTAGTAATCGTTTACGAGGATATTACATTCATTATCAAACATGTGCACCTACGATATGTTTAATATTCTCCTATTATGAGTGTGATGCTGAAAGAGCAAAAAATGTTTGGACTGCTCGTCTCTTCTAATATCCAAGTTAGGTTGTTTGATGCCGTCTCGTGTGTTGTGACTCTATGATGTTTTGCCTTCATTTGAGTATATATTCTTCAGGGTCTATGGTGAAGACGATGTGGACGGAGATCCCTCATCTTCTATCACTCGACTGGCTGACTTGGGTAACAAATTTTTCCCACGGCCTTTCTCACTATTTTTTTTCGAAAAGGGCTTCGCTTCCTTTCCCAAGTCAGATTTTGGGTGCAACTTAACTCCCAATCCGATTCACACACACAACGATACTCTGTTCTTCTCAAGCTCTTCAGTTACACAGTCGCGTATGCATCTTGTCTTGAAGGAATGGAATGTTGTTGTTCAATGTTTCCTTAAAAAACGAGTAGGCATATTTCTATTATTTTGGCTGCATTATTATGATCTTTAGCCCAGCACTTTGAATGAAAATCATGACAATATACGATTTAATACAATTGCGTACTTCAAGAATAAAATCTTTCTTGTCCATTTGAACTATACGGACAGCCAAAAGAAGGAGGCGTAAAAAGCCATCTAGAATCTTTACTTTATATTGTCCCCGACAATAATTTTAGTTAAAGCAAACTTTATTACCGTTAACGTTTTAAAATTGTTAGGTAAATGGAATCTTAGTACTTCATTAATACAAATAATGCTTAAATAAGCAATCTAATCCAATTTTTTTATAGTTAAGTGGAAGACTATTGAATGTCACTAGATGAGAGAGAGGACAAATGAATGATATATGTATGTATTATTTAAAATAAATAAAAGCAGATAATTGTGTGCACTACAAAGTGAATATAGGATATCACTACATCATAGGATACCGTCAACTACTGTCTTTTTGAATTGCTTTTTAAAACCTTAATCAACATATGAAGGAATGCTGATGCTTTTAAACATTTAAATTATCACAAAATCACATTACTTCTACCCGTCACACAAATAAAATACACGATTACATAATATTTGGTTTAAATATATCCATAATACTCATTTCATAGTGCATCTATACATACGTTCAAGCAGATTCAATCCCTTTTTGTTCTCTAGTAGACGTATTAGCAATATAATGCCAATAAAGGGTCATAAAATTATCGTTAATGGAAGTTGACTCTTTCCGTGAGATCATAAAAATAAGACATTTACAGAGCAGATCTCCCAGTTTAGGGTAATCCGTTTTATTATTATAATTATAAATATTGATCGTCTCTGAATGAATTGAAAAAAGCAAATCGCGTTTTCTCTTAAACCATGCCATAATTGGAAATATTATGCTGATATTACCGTCAAGGGTATCGTTGTTACTCTTGCGCAACAATACCTTATGAAGTGATTCATTTACAATCACAATTTGACTAATAAATCACATTTAAACTGATTTCAGACTAGGCATATGCATTGGAAAATCTAGGCCACCTCTTTTACTTTACAATTAGAAAACGACGTGACGCAAACCTTAAGAACATGGGGTTCCCTTACACTGGACTGGAATACATATTACATTATAGTACTAGAGATCCCAAAATCACGGGTCTCAAAATACCTGTAGGGAGAACCTTGATCCTAAACCTCCCTCGTTATCCAACTATTTCTTATAGGCAGACAGCTACTTTTTGGATACACAGAATGCCTTTAAAAAATCGAATTTCCTTTATTCAAAACAAACAGAAGGTCATTCTTTCGAACCCAATGAGTCACTCCTGCAAAAATATGAATTCCCACGAGGAAATCAAGGACGGTGAAAAAATTACGAGATATGAATGCAACCTGACACTACTATTCATTTTCATATGCTTATTAAGCTCAAATTGAATCTATTTAATATCCAATAAATCCCGCAGCAGCAGACAGTAAATAGCTATTACTTTCAAGGATTCTGCCAAAATAATATGGTGTTTTGTCTGTCATATGAGTACCATCGACAGCACAGTTTGCTAAAGAATTGCCCTTTACATGCATCTTCGACTATTTGTTCTCTGGCGATAATGATAAAATGTGTTTTTGTAAGAAGACTCTTTCACATGTAAACAGGTTGGCCATGGCCAAACGGACAAATATGTTTTACACTACACAAATTATTCATGATCAAATGTACTTACCGTCATATCGTCTGTTTTTGCTTTTACATGCATAACATGAGATGTTGATATGATGATGTAATATTATGGCAATCGTGTGAGAGTGTGGGAACGGAACCTAAGAAAGTTCACTTTACCGTCAACACTACGTCAATCTCCGCCTACCAAAATTTTGTTTGCAGAACGTGCGAACTCAATTTTTTGTTGAGTTTAAGATTTTTTTTTCTTCAGATGAGTCGAAATGAAAAGTAAGAGACAAAAAATGAATGGACTTTCTCAAAACGTAGATCGTAAGCCTGAATCGAGTTCCAAGCTGTAACTATTTTACCGACTTATGATAATCATGTTCGTCAATGTCGTGCTTATTTATTTACTGCAGAAACATGATTCTAATCTCCTAACTCGTAATCGCTGTAATAGTAATTAAACATAAAAAATTTATTATATAATTTGTTCATATTACATTGGCTGTAAATTTCCGGTTCGTTTTGAATTATTTTTTTGTGAGCAGGAAGATACAATAAATCTTCAGCTGCAGTCATGTCTGATTTTACATTAAAGGTATTTTTCTTCACAAAAGAGATTGGCACGGAAAGAAAATAAATATAAAACAATGATTATTTGATTCCGTGCTTTTTATTGGAGCATGACGTCCTAAAATGGGTAATCAAAATACAATTATGGCATTATTATCCCAGTAAAAACAATAAATGTGCAATGTTTATGTCTAACCTATCTAAAGTTCTTAGCTAACAGTTCACGAAAAAAAACAAAATTTATACAACTTTCTTTAAATACTGCAAAATATAAAACTAATTCATAAGTGTAATCGTCATTTAAATAATTATAACAATAGTTGTTTTCGTAATATTTTCAACCAATTAGTCAAGTAATTCGTAGTATGTAACAATACATACATACAGTACACAACTTTTACTTACACAAGTTGCTTTCATAGTTCGTAGAGTTCATAGTTCGTAGAGTCAATTAAGTCTGTATTTATACTCCCGTCCCATCCATATTTTAACTTTTAAGTAAGAGGAAATACCACGTTCAACGTTTTGCTATATAGAGCCGTCTACAAGGTTAAGTAGAGTAATACTTGTCCACATCACTTTACATTCTTGGATTTGATCAAGGAAATTTTGAAGATTCATCCGGATATGATGAAGGAGGGACTATACAAACATTGTAGAAACTCTGCTATACATAGGTTAAAGCAGGTAAAGTATATTATAGCCCAAACAATTGTTGTTCGTATCACATGCGAGGTTCTGGAACATAGACTGCATGATTCTGTCCATATGAAACCCTTCTGTACACCACTGGAACTGAAAGCATGTACCCTGGAGGTGGTTGAGGAATTTGCTCTTCCGTTTGTTGTGCTGGCGCAGATGGATTTTCAGACTGTGTATTCGAATTTTGTGAACTGGAGCTGGGTACTTCCAAACCTGCAGTCGACCAACGTGACCATCCAATTGTTGTATTTTTATGTGGATTTTCCTGTGGCGGGCCACTTGGTGCAGATTTTCGTTGAGTGACCATAAATGTAGGGGGAACTGCTAACATTTGTTTTGACTTTGTTCTTTGTCGATCCGCATTTCTGGTGTTTGTTTCCGGCTCTTGAAATTCAACTCTCGAAATTTTAGGACCCCCTATTACAACGAAAGAATCTGCTACACCCATATTTGGTGTCGTGGCTGCTGAGGATGATACAAATGTAAGATTTGCTGTTGGTTGGAAGGAAGAAAACCCAAATATTAGAAAACATGATTAAATAAAGTACAAAGAAAAAATGTAGGAGTAAACTACCAAGGAATTATCTTGAATACAATTGGCAATTTTTTACCTGAATTATTATTACTAGCCCCCACAGAATCCCCCCGCGATTTTCTGGTTCTGCACCACCAGAAAAAAACGAACGCAACTGTGATTATAACTGCGATTACTACGATTAATGTGATTGCGGGGCTGTTAACGACAAAATTTTAAAAGAAATTATACACTTGAGACATATTCCATGAAATAAAATGCGAAACTACTTTCGCTTCTAACTTATTCACATACTTATCTTCGAACCAATTTTCAATATCATCATTAGGATTCTCCGTAATTACAGTCACGCTTGGGGCAGTAGAAGTGATGGGGCTTGAACTAGATTCGCTAGAACTCTGCATCTTTTTACAATTCACATTTACCGAAAATTTATAGCGAAGTTATGATTCATTTTGAACTAAACCCGAAGCTTCATGGCACATTGTATTTGATATTAAATTTGTAGATACTTTCCAGAAAATTGATTAAATTTACACATACTTATCTTCGAACCAATTTTCAATATCATCATTAGGATTCTCCGTAATTACAGTCACGCTTGGGGCAGTAGAAGTGATGGAGCTTGAACTAGATTCGCTAGAACTCTGCATCTTTTTACAATTCACATTTACCGAAAATTTACAACAAAGTTATGATTCATTTTGAACTAAACCCGAAGCTTCATGGCACATTGTATTTGATATTAAATTTGTAGATACTTTCCAGAAAATTGATTAAATTTGGGAAACAGTTGATTTAGACGTTGAACCTCCTTTACCAAGACTTTCCACACGCACACACAACTGGTAATAACTTTTCGTAATCTGTTAGATAACGGAGAAACATAAAACGCAGCGAGTCATGAAAACATGTAAATGTTATCAATTAGGTAAAGGTAATATGAGTAAGATAATGCTCGACAAAGTTCATTCCTGTTATTATGAATACATGCTAATGTGAACCAGTTAGCACAAGTTGTTTAGAGGGTATTTCATAATATGCGTTCATACATAATGCAAAATTTAGTTTAGTTGTTATCCCCACATCTCATCATTGACGAGTTTAAGTTGTCACATTAGGAAAGATTCCAAGTGTAAGTATAAGCACACCACACAAGTATACAGGCATTACTTCCCATTAATACTTGCAACATCGCAACTAATGGATATAATTAGACGAGAAAAAATACATCCAAATCAATTGCTCCAAACCATAAATGATCTCACCAAACTCATAATCGTATCTTTTTACTTTCAATCATAGACCAAACTCAGATTAAGTTGGGGATCATCAATCACTTCTAATATGTATAAGAGGAAATAACATAGTACATGACTTGACTTCCAATTATTCAAACACATCGTAAATAAATGCAATAACATAACCCATGATATATTCAGTACAATTTACGCTTTATAATTGTTATATGAGTAAAATCACATAATATTTTAAACGAGATAATCGCACGCACCCCCTCTTGCGTCATATCAGTCGGACGGATATATCAGTTGTAATAACACATTTAAGCTCATTTAACAGTTAAAATGAGAAACGGAAGTGTTTTTGAATTTGCTAATTGCAAAACAAAATAAAAGCAATTTGTCAGTTATACTTTGAGCTGTAGAAAACTTGATGTAATAAAATGTCAGAAGAATCACTAGAATCGGTCATTCGCTCGATGTAAAGTATAAACCTAGTTTCTATTGCTTGCATAAAAATTGAAAGCCTCATCATCATAATTTGTTTAAATTCAAATGCAGAGAATAAGAAAGTTTTCCAAAAGGATAAAACAGACGCATAATTCAGTTGGCGTTGTTGGGTTTACTTGGTTTAAGTAGTAATAGTAAGCAAGGAAGTCGATGATCTCACTCGGAGCTTTTTTTAAGGTAGAGAGTTGACAGCACTAACGTGCGAAGAATGCATACAAACGAACCTATTTGTGACTGTGAGCCGTGAGCCCAGTTCCCAGAATGGTAAACCTCTTCTCATGAATGATCATAATATCATATTATTGCAGACCTGACACAGCATCGCAGGATTGGATGCACCTTAATATGGAAATGAGGTCTTGTGATTTGTCCGTAAACATAGTGTACTAAGTTCAAAACATCTTAAAGATTTATCAATAAATTCTCCATTCATAGTTGCAATTATAATAAAACAGATCACAGTCTTATTTTTGTGGCTCTCTGACCTCATAACTGTTACTCATTTCATTTTATCACGAGTGACTCATTCATGACAACTTTTTGATATCTCTATATAACATACGCCCTTGTTAACACTAGTTAATGAGAGAATCGCTGTTGTAAACAAAAACATTATCCAGTGTGGATGCAGGCTTTGTAGGACATGCATTTGTTTCTGAAGTTAATTGCTCTAACATTCTGTTGTGTCTTGTCCTCTATCATGGTAAGTTGCATTAATATTGAATAATACTTAAAAATAATTATTTTCAGGGAATTTCGGAAAATCTCAAAAAAAGAATCAGAAGCGATCAGCCTGTAATAAATAGAAAATATTTGTTTCATTTCAAGGCTACCCGAGTTGGTGGAATCTCCGATGCTGAACATCAGTCTGACGGCAATGTTCAACAAATGCTGGCATCGTTAAGTTCCGAAATCAAAACTGCAGCTCTGGAAACATTTTCCACTGGTTCCGACGATGTTCCCATGAATGATTTAAAAGAGAAATTCAACGCCGCTAATGTGACTGCGTTGGGCCATAAGACGCAAATCGTTGCAGGAATCAACTATTTTGTGCGTACACAAGTGGGTGACTACGTTTTTCACGTAAGAATATACAAGGACCTGCAGAAAAACATCAGTTTGACCAATGTGATCGGCCCAAAGGAAGAAAGTGATCCAATTAATTACTTTTAATTAATGAAGACTGAGAAATATATATTTCTTACAAACCGCTTCCAAAATGAAAATACCAAATTACTGTTACTTCTACTTCATCTAATTACATATTACTATAAAGATGTTTTTTGCTTGTTTCAATATTTTGACACTTTGTAAGTTTCAAATTTAAATAAAGGATATGAATCCCAATACCATTTGGAGGATGAAGTTTTTTTTTCTGTCTTTTAAAAATTGCAACATGGCATTAGATGGAAAAATGAAACTTTATACACTGTAAAGCTACGAAACAGTCTAAACATTGGTTGAAAATATTTTTTATTCTTCATTTGTCACAAAATATTAGAAATGTAGTAACAATCGGTCAAAGATTCTATGTCTAGCGTGGACCAAAGTTCCACAAGTTGTTCCGGACATTGCAAACCGTGAAATGCTAACATTTTATCAAATTTATCTCTCAGTCTTGTTCCTAAATTTCCTCTATACGAGGAATCCATAAAATGCGAATCCGTTAGAGTTACTCCTAACTTGTAGGCTAATATACCGACGTATACGTCATCTATCCAACAATGTTTAGTAAAAAATGAAGCGTAGTAGAGATCGACTGCAACGGTCGCGTCCAGTATCGTAGCTCCACCGGCGATATATGGCGGAAAATAGTTGTACGGATACTCTTTTAGAGACATAGACCACTTGGAACCTACAGATGGAAAAGTAGTTGTAGCATAATCATGTAGTTTTGCATCAGTATATGAAATTCAATAATAAACAAACTACTCGTTCATAAGTTGTAAGTATCGCTTCAATTACCTGCTCCAATGACATTTCGGAATGGTTTTGAATCGACAATTAGCTGTCCCATTATTAATGGGCGATTTTCCAGTGAAACGTAGCTATTCGAACTTGCCCCATCATCATCTGTTTCCGTTTCCGTTGATGAATGAATCGGATAGAAAGCCGTTACTCCAGAATTATTACTAATCACAGTTTTTACTCTCACTCGAGGAATGTTTTTGAGAAAGTCAATGACATTTGTAGGATTTACATACATGTCATCATCAACTATCATAAGGTATTTAAATCGATTTATTTCGTTCACAGCCCATCTAATGGCAAGCATTGTTTTCAGAGTATTATTTCCATATGCGTCTTGAAACTGGCCAACAACAATATCTCCATAGTCTTTCTCATCGGGAAACAATTCACTTCCATCATGTCCTTCAGGTAGTCCACAAATAAAAACCAGTCTTGTGGGAAGATCTGGAGCGAGATTATTCAGATTTAGATAGTGGGACTCACCCCACGTTCTCCTGATTGATTTTCTCTTCTTGTAATTTCGCGTTGCAGACTTCACAATAATCAGCAAACCAACTGAACTAATCGTGGTAGATTCAGCCTTATTTAAAAACTGAATGTCTTGATAAACTGGGTTAATTACGTTTGCACTGAAGCCAAGAGGAACACCCCCACTTTTGCTGTAATAAAATTGTTAAAATAATACGTCTTAGTTCCAAAATACTTCATGGGAAAATAAAATTCAAAATTATCATGTTATAATCATCACCTAAACCGCTTCATTTTTGCTGGAAAATTCTCCAAGTCTGATGGATACCGAAATCCGACTCGGAAGTTGGTTTCAAAACACCGTTCTATTACACTACAACTTAATTCTATGTAAATCACAATTGTGGCAATGGCTATAAAAGTCGCTGTAGTTCTCCACGCTTTCTTAATCTTTCTTCGTTGAAACAGGAATTGTCTATACAGTGTTGTTCTAAACGATGCCATTAGGTCGGCTGTAGATTTCTTTGAAGGACTGGATGCTGACATCGACATTCCAAACTCATTATACGCCGTATTAAGACAAGTTTCAACGCCAGTTTCACATCCATTATTTTCACATTGACAGTACGGTAAGCTGTTGTAGCCACAAGTGCAACGCTTAAATTGGTAGGATTTCATTTTATCTGTTATCTTCTCCATGATGATTAATCAGTTTCCTACTCCTGCCATGTGTTTCTGTATTTGCTGCTAATAAATATTGATAAAAATAATTCAATCATATACCTAAAGTAGCCATTGAAAGGAGGTAAACACATACACTACCGCAGGATACACAATAAACCAAACTGTAAACGCATAAAAGACATGGTTACTGTAGATGGGTTATCTATTGTGGTGTGGTGAACAAACAGATATGCCGAGTTTTTATTACACATTTTGATTATTAACCAGACAGTTTTCCGCCACTCACTCCTTCCTCCTACACGATTATATATGCATGTTTATTACTTGTTACTACTTTCACACTCACTGTATTTTGCCCATGTAAATGAATAAAACTCATCGTACTTGTGACGTTAATTAAAGACAATACAATTTAGACGCCCCTGACTCGTTCTTGGGTTCATTTAGGATTACTTACAACATTGATAAAGTTANATGTTTATTACTACTTTCACACTCACTGTATTTTGCCCATGTAAATGAATAAAACTCATCGTACTTGTGACGTTAATTAAAGACAATACAATTTAGACGCCCCTGACTCGTTCTTGGGTTCATTTAGGATTACTTACAACATTGATAAAGTTAAAGAGTCGAGCGAGAACATACTAATGAATCAAACATACTACACACTCTAAAGACATACCCTACTTCGTTTGCATGCAGAGATGCATCGATCTTACTAAAATCTTAAATCAATCCTTCTAAAACCGTTGAAAAAATATCATCTTTGAGCTACTCTTTCAATTAAGAAAACGTCATATCTTCTTATTTGCTTAACAATAGCTATGATTTTGTTTTGGTACTAATGAATTTAATCTTTTAAAACATGGAACTTTATCCAGATTGCTTAGAGTATGGAATAAATACCCTAATCCATCTATACAAAGGAAACCAAAACTTCAATTATTTTTTTAAAAATACTCACTCACGGTTCATAAGCCAATATGCTTAGCACTTGTCACCTGCACCTATCACTGTTGAAGTACGTTGTTGTCGCTCACCCTCACAGAAAGACTACCCACGACGAATATGACGTATACAAGTAAATGTCCAAATACAGGGGAAAATGAAAGTACACAATTTTGTCGCACAAATACTTATCACAGTGAAGTGTATCCAAGCACTTTAAACTGACAATGAATGACTTTGTATTTCAAATACACAGTATAATATGGTTAATGTAGGAAGGTCTGAATTCTGTAAACTTGCGTTGAGTGCACTGTAGTAACTCTTGACGTATGAGCTAGCTAGAGTCGACTTGAATTTTAAATACTCAATTTGCTACATTGCTTTGTTAATTTGTTAAATATTCATTCATCCTTGTGTTGCTCACAACTAATAATGAACTCACAATACTCAGAAAAAAGCATATATATATGCTATAGATGCTCTTGATGGTCTAAGATTATGAAGCGTAGCATTGCTTGGAAAGAACCATTAACAACAAGATTAATACTAATGCTTGCAAATCTTGGGCTTTTCCTCTGTTTTTTGACAAACACAGTACTGAAATCACTTTATGCACAGTGTCAAACAGAACTTCGAAAAGCTTTATAAACAAAAGCTGAACTAAGCACAACTTCTGACGAGGTCTTCTAAAGAGACAATGCATCATGTTGTATTATCTATTTAAATTAGGGACATTAACTGAAGTCGATTTTTAATGTGAAGAATAATTATCGTTGGTCTTCACCAGTGAGGTTAAAGTAAAAATAATACGAGATAGGAAAGGATAGGAAAGGATAGTCGAGATAATAGAAAAGGATAGTCGAGATAATAGGAAAGGATAGTCGAGATAATAGGAAAGGATAGTCGAGATAATAGGAAAGGATAGGAAAGGATAGTCGAGAAATATTAGCAGTATGGTTAGCAAGCAAGTTACTTTTTTTACTGATAACTCGAAATGATCCCAAAATATCTTCTACGTCAGAAACAAAATATAATCATGGATTATGAAATGAATCACTGATTTTCCACAAATGTAAAGTACCCGGTCATGCACTATCATGTCACATGCTTTCGTGCATCAGGGCGTATGTTTTATGAAAATTGTAGACCTGTGCAAATGGATATTCTTCTTTTGTGTTTAAAATTTTTCGTATATGACTGAAATGAAGCAGTGTCGTTTCATAAAAGTGTTTCCTTTTGAAGTACAAACTTCAAGCCGACGAGGGAGCGAGAGAGATTATCCTAATGGCTAATAACTACCTGTCGATATAACGGTATTGCTCAATTCACGCAATGAGTTCACTCACAACTCACAAGTTACCACAAGCTATTCCAGTCCCAGTCGTTTCTCTCTTTGTGCATTCTTTCTTATACAGTGAGCAATATTCCATTCAAAAACAAAAATTGAATTGCATCTCCTGCGATTGCAACATACACCAGTCTTCCTATTTACAGCAAATTTTCGTAAAAATTATTCCTCAAATTGATTTCGCAAGTACCTGGGTATTTAGATCATTCCTTGACAAACACACATTGCATTTCTTTTTGCAAAAAACTGTGTAAAGGGGATAGGTGAGTTTAAATCCTGAAAAGTAAAACTAGGTAATAAATTAAAAATGTTGAGTGGTTAAAGAAAGGAAAAAGTCTATCACTATTAGTCCCTAATATACTATAATACTACTTTATTGGATGCATGTATTTCATTTCAATGGCTTCGAGAATTTTTTAAACTGTGGGGTTATGGAATTAATTTTGGGTTTGGTTTTTACTGAAAGATTATTGAAGACTAAAGACTGTAGTTTCCTGTTTCGTACTTAATACTGTACAGTATTTATCGCAAACGTATTTCGCACAGACAATGCATATTATTGAAAATTTCACATAAGTTTCACGGTCACGTCACGGTTTATGAATTATGGACTACTGAAACTTTGTCATTCTCCCAATCTCTACGTTATTGATATGACATTTCTTTCATAAAGGTCTGACACAGCCATTTGAGAAAATACTGTTCTGACTTTCGTTAAAAATTGGATTCCAACCCCTTTCCTGCTGAATGAATTATTAATTTGAGAGTCGATTCCACAATTTGGAAAGAACAATATGCACGCGTATGCAATCATAAACTGTTATCCATATGTGACATGGGCTGAAAGTTCAGCAACGATGAAATATCGTACGAGCATCAACATGAATGTTTACTGTATAAATCAATTTTACATTATCATATTTGAATGTTTATTTTATATCCAAATTTCACAAAAGTACAAGTGAGACAGGTTTGACTTTGGTTGTTGGTAGGCACAATATAAAAGCTGCCATGCAGAGTGAAGTGAAACATGAGTTGCACAGTATATATAGGAAAGTTATCATTGTTATCATCATGTAATTAGTATTTCAGAAGCATAATTACTAAACATCTTTTGCATGCATCTTTTATGAGGCACTCGTTAATTTTAGGGTTTGGGAAATCCTACTGTATAAAATTACGAATAGTAAACATTTCTGTTCCTATCCCCTGGTTGGAAGCTATGAACTGCAATATATTTTGTAAGTTTACACATTAGTTTTGTCAGTCTGTTAGTGGGTTATGCGGATGCGTCTGTGCAAGACCGTGTTTTAGCTAAAATAATCATTTTATACTTCATAATCTATGTACATTATATGGAAGTTTCAATTAACTGTTTTGTACCTACCAGGAAATAAAAACCTTCACACAAAGAATCAAACTCATATTTCCTTAAAATAAATAAATAAACCAAAAAGCAATCTGATCGAAGCGATGCATGATGATTTTTAAGTTCGCCCAGAAAGAGTAAGCTCACGCCAGAGATCGCTAAGTTGATCAGGATTAAGACCATGTCTCGCAATTACATGCTCCATTTTTTCCATTACTGACAAATCATCCAGGTCTTCATCCGATTCATCAATGAACATTTTTGTCTTCCTGGCAATATTCAGTCCAGGACATTGTCCATCAGCAGTGTGACAGACGTAAAAATAACTACAACTGAATGGAATGATATTCATTTTGTAGGCCATGATTCCCAAAAATATATCATCGAAACGGAAATGCTTCGTATAATAGGAAGCGTAATAAAAATCTTCAACGACTTGTTTAGACATGACAATAGCGGCAGCTGGCATGTACCGTGGAAAATAATTATATGGGTACTCCTGAAGAGGTAGATACCACTTGGAATAGGACCCTGTAAACATAATATGTTTGGAATTATTGTAAGTAGCCTGTCAATTCACTGATGCAATTAACCTGAAGTAGAGGCTGGTTAAAATATATATTTACCGATTCTTTGTCTAATGGGTTTTGTGAAAAGAACCTTGCCAGCAAAGAGTCTGTTCGCATCAACAATTTGGCCGATGGTTTCCGAATCAGAATCTTCGGGTTCTCCATCTGGATATGTAGCCGGGCTTTCGAGGAATAGAAGTAAATTCTTGAGTGAAATAAACATGTCATCATCAACTAACAACGCGTATTCAAAATCAGGGCAAATTTCAGACGCCCATCTGATCCCCATCATCATTTTGAAAGTATTATTTTCATAAGTGTCAATCGTTTCTATTCGAACCACATCTTGATGCATGGCGCTTTCTCGTTGAATGCCTGCTTCAACCTTCCAGTTATCGTCTGTCCCTTGTTCAGTAGAACTGTCTTTTGAATCTTCTGTCGTTTTTTGAGCTTCTCCATTTTTGTTTTCATTCACAGTATTTTCTTGATAAGGAATGACTCCGATTAGGAAGACTAATTTGAAGACAGCGTTTCTCGGCTCGTTACGCCTTGGAAGTGAAAATTTGTTGTTATTGCTATTTGTCACTAGCTTGTTAGCTCTAATGAGATGGGAAATGTTCTTAAGATACTGTGGGTGACCCCATGTAGATCGGATTATGTTTCTCCTTTGAGTGTTCTCTGGGGCAGATTTCACCATTATGAGCATCAGTTGAAAGTCTTCACATGACGAATCTGCTTTCTCTAGAAACTTTACCTTGCTGTAGGCTCGATTAATCGGCTCGTGCTCCACAGGCTCCCCATTTCTGAAGTAAATTCATTTTCACAATAAATTCATTCTGTGTTGGCAGCATAATTG
>JAHZNA010001588.1:0-19415 GCA_027743935.1 Sinodicranocentrus sp. ZH6
GTTGCATATTATGCATATGCATCACAGTTGAAAATGGTTGAAATCCTGAAAACACAAAAATAAACCGGAAATGATACAATCTACAATTTAGATAATTTAACAAATATATGTATAAAAGTTTATATCTCACAAGAAGAAACAAAATTGCCAACAATAGCGCCTTGTGCCGGACACTAATATCCCTTGGAAAATTAACTCCAAAGCATTCATTAATTGTAAAACACTTTTCCGAAAGTTCGTCCCACTGTTTTCCCATCCTCCCGATGAGCGCCTCTCGAACAGCATAGTACACCACAAAGTCACCAGCACCACAGCATTTAAAACAAGCATCTAAAATCTTATCCGTAGGATCACTCGAGTCACTCCTGCCGAAACTGGTTCTAAGCATATCCGCAATATCAGAAGAGCCCAAAGTGGAAGAAGTATGATCACTAAGTTTGATAGTTTGTTTGCCCTTCTTCTTCCCTTTCTTTTCATTTTCGAGAATTTCGTTGATACGGTTAACCCCAAATATTCGGAATACTTCACGGCCTTGAGCGTCTGTGATGATATACTGGGAGGCGCAAATCTGGAGGTCTTCTGTGATGAAGCCGATATTCACTCCATTTTGGCTTATGGTGCCGTACTGAAAACAAGGACGACATTATAAATTTTTCAGCAATGATAATTCTTGATTACAGTAGATCAAATGTGCCTGCCAAAATTGATAATTTACCATTGCGCCATAGCAGTCTGGATGCGCACTCACGCAAAGAATCTCGTATCCAGATTGTTTATCTTTTATACTCATTTTAAACGGCTGGCCACATCCACCTCGACAACATAACTTTAAAATGTCGTCGGTAAGATCCTTCGCAATGTAAATGCGTTGAGCTTCATCATTGAGAACTTCAAAGTCCTGTTTATTCACGATACTATAAGCTGCAAAGTTAGACGTAGACGTCGACATGTTATTGCTTAAAATGTATCGATCTTGTCATGCAGCAGATTTTCTAAACAACAACATGCATTATATGGTTTTACAATTAACTAAAACTTACGCGGTTGACTTTGGCGGACACCTTGTCTTACAAATAAATGGTCAGTTGTGATAAGCTTTTCCATTCCTGGAGGGCAACTAGGAACTTCATAAATAAATAAATATTCCAACCCCTTTAACATTTAAATTCCCACATCAGATTACAATTTTCACACTTAATATAATATACCCACAAGGTGCCGGAAGATAAGCTACAATCCTCTGCCCATGCTTATCCTTGGAACCTAGAAAATAAAAATAAACCACGAAACTCTACATCATGTGCACTCCTCCATTCACTAAAATCAACTAATGAAACTTGACACTTTCAAAAAGACTCAAATTAAACCCAAAGTTCACCAAACATTTTCATCTGGTTTACGCAAACAACGCAAATCCCGTCAATCATCTCAGTACCTAAGAAACTTTTGATGGACTCGAAAAAAGTAATCAAGTTTCTTACAATAACAAACATTCCAAGACATTAAAACAGAGAGGAAAACACACACACAACACACAAAAAACTCTCTTATTTTTATGATATACGGAAAAATTCTCATTTCCAATATTCCCAACTAACTCGAACCCATTCTTGACATTGACATGGCCAGCTGTCGAATCGTCGAAGCACGTCTCCACTTGGACTGTTTCTTCTTCTCCCGAGGATCTTCTTCACTCGAGGATTCCGCCGTTGTTCTGAGTAAGCTCGTAAGTCTTACAGATGCTACGTTTGCAGAAAAGCTCATATTTCATCAAAAAGAAAAAAAACACAAATGTGGAAAAGTATGCTTTTAAAAAAATAAGAGAGAAATATCACAGCACAACTTAATTTAGACTTTTAAGAATTGTGAGATACAGAGATTTTTATTCAGGCTTTTCCTCTGAATATATTACTCTATATATTCTATTAAAGAGAGAGATCCTATCTAGTTGGCACTGTATGTCTTGTTTTTTTGTCAAGAATATTACGTGATTATTGTAAAGGTATTTTAATACATGGAAAATATTTTCCTCTAGAAAGGATTAAAGTTCCTTATGTGAGATGAGCAAAAATATGAGAAAAGCTTGTCTCATAAAATTCCCAAGTATTTTTTCTTCGATGCACTTCTACGTATGTAAGCATTACAATACTGAAGTCATTTCCGCATCCTTATTTCTACCAACGGAAGAAAGGATTTTGGGAGATTTACAAATGAATCTATTTTTAGGCAAAGGAAAAAAAATCAACATGACTAAGATAAGATTGGAGGAAGAACTAAAAGTTTAGTTTAGGATGGAGGCAATGTTGTGTTTGGGAATATGCTCTAGTTGTTAGATTATGTGAGAGAGGATCCACATATCAGAGGAGGTTCACTATTAATCGGATGAGAAGGAACCCGTATAACTGATGAGGTGCATGAGATGAGAATGTGGGGAAAAGCATTATGCATAGCACATATGGAACCAATGGAATGTTGTCAGTTGTCATGTGCGAAAATTGCACTGATCTAAATTAAGTATGTATATTTTTGTGTTTGTTTTGTTATCAAAATGTTATCTTCAAGGAGGTTCAATGGATTTTGAAGAATTGATGCCATGTCTGTGAGATGAGGAAAGAAGAGTGACAAATGTGTATATGAGAATGTCTATGATTGAAGCTAGCTATAACGCTGTTAAACAAAGTGGCATCTGGACAAGTTCCGTAACTCTTGAGAGAGAAAACCTGTACAATAAGGATTCCAAGCGATTGACGACAATGGTTGTGGCTAGAGCAGCAAATGCAATGCAATGTTTTGGAAACTGGATAGTTTCCAATGATGTGGTATGAAAATGTTGACTATAAAGAAGTCGTGAGTATGTCTGGGGTTACATGATCTGACCACAGAACACAGATAATATAAAGCTGTTTTCTGTGTGATCTGACTAATTCATTTCCATTTGTAGACTTCAGAAGCTAAAATTCTTGGCTTAACCTCGCTGACAGTGACCTTAGGGGCGATGCTTGGGTACGAGTTAGGCTATGCAATGTTGGCCAAGTGTGTCATCTTCTTAGGAATTTGTGGATCTTTCTATCCTTTTATAGCGATTAAGATAGGAAGTGAAGAAAGAGAAATCCCTAACCCTAGAGATAGGAAGTTATTTCCGGTATAAAAACTTTCAAGCTAAAACGAAATCCCTTTCACTCTTACATTTCCTATAGTTGAGCAAAGTGCTGTAATATGCAAATTCACCTTTTCATTCGAAAACAGAAACATTGGGCTCCCTCTTTCATCACATTTATGTTGTGTGGATATATGCTTGACATTTTGGGCATAAAAGGTGTGCCCGTATTTGAAACAATCGAGATTCCAAACGAGGACCCTTATATCATGGAACTATTCGCAGGCTTCCTTACACTTTGGTTAGAAATCTTATATATTCTTACTGTTCCACGGTTCACGGGTCATATTCTGACCTCAATAATTGGACGGTTAAATGACAAACTTAGGGATGCGGCTGGAGCTAATGAATATAATGAATGATTTACATTTTAAAGCATTTAACTTTTTTTTTAACTTGGTAATATATAAATATTGTGAAATGTTGTGAACTTAAAAATTAAAGTTTTCTTGTCAGTTGTACTATAGCTGTGTGTGAATATGTACTATATTTATAACAGTTTCTTTTACAAAACATCTTTTACTTTTGGTTAAATGCAATCAGTGTTCTGGCATTTTATAGGTTCTTGCACCTTTTTTTCATGTCAGTTTGGTTGATTAAAAACTTGGAACTTCAGTTGGTCTTGGTGGAGCTAATGAACATGCTGAATGATTATGTTAAAGCCGGCAAAGGTTAAAAGTGACGTTTTAGCTCCGTCAAGATATAAAAATATATTGTGAAATATTGTAAACATAATAATTTAAAAATGTAAGTTTATTTGTCAGTATATGTACTCATGTGCAACTGTGCGTGAATATGTACAGTATTTGTGAACATTTCAATCAGGATTGATTAGTGTTCTGGCATTTTATAGGTTCTTGCACCTTTTTTTCATGTCAGTTTGGTTGATTAAAAACTTGGAACTTCAGTTGGTCTTGGTGGAGCTAATGAACATGCTGATAGATTATGTTAAAGCCGGTAAAGGTTTAAAAATGTATGTTTATTTGTCAGTATGTACTCATGTGCAACTGTGCGTGAATATGTACAGTATTTGTGAACATTTCAATCAGGATTGATTAATAAAGTTTAATTTTCAATCAATAGTTTAATTGTGCATACGCCGCAGCTCATGCGTCAGATTTCCATTGAAAAGCTTGCATGAACAAAGGCACTATTTTGAACGGTCATATGAGTTGGCAAACAAGTCATTTGAAAGATATGCACAGGAAATCTCACTCTGCCCCACAGATTTAATATTACCGCTTCACATGAGAGAGACAACTAGCCACCTTTGGCAAATGAGTTTGATGCTTGAGGAACGTGCAAAGCAAGGAGCTGACTGTCTCGCTGCTGGTCAAAAGCACCTTTTCTCTCGTGTGTATTGTAAATTGGCTGAAGATTGTTGATATTTTTTTAATTGGGAGATTTTTCCAAAAATGTCGGCTACGTGAGTTAACCAACAATTAAAATATTTATAATTTTTTAAGTGTATAGGGAAGGGGTGGATGTGTGTGTGTGAGGAATTATAATTTGAATAATGTTGTGATTTCTTTTTATAGAAAAGCTGCAGCTCCAAAAGGAGCTAAACCAACCGGTAAGAAGTTGCCCGCAGTTCCGGAGTCAATTTTGAAGAGAAGGAAGAAGCATGAGGTTTCTCAGCAGTTGAAGTTGAAGCAGGCTATTAAGGTAATGGCATAAGATGTTTAAGGATAACTGTTGAGAAGGTTTGAGAAGGGATTTTGCTAATGTGAATACTTGTTAGGTAGGTGAGGCATTTTCAACTAATGACAAAGAGCAAATCATGTTGAATGTTCGATGTTTGAGTTAAGATTTTGGAATCGTTTGGTTCGAAAGTGTATCTTTGAGATTTTAATGTTGGGAGCTATTCAAGTTGATGAATTGTCTGTTGTCATTTGTTTGTTAGAAGGCAGAAGCGAAGCTGAAAGTTAGATTTAGAGTGTAATACGTACGACATATGACGGAAAGTTGAAAGTGCTGAAGATCTTCATTTTAAATTGTAAATGGATTTAGTAAATAACAAATTGATATCACAAGTCGTGCATTGAGGATTGGAGTTTTTCATAGTTATTCATCGTTCATCGGTACTAAATGTAGGGAAAGGTGCGAGATTTGTGGATTGCAATTACAGGGCAAGAGTTATTAAACACATTTATATCAATATAGTGTAGTAGTATTTAGTTTAGTTCACAATTACATCAACTCTGTACACCTGGGTGGGATAAAGACCATGACTAACAACTAATTTTTATTAATTGTCAACATTTCCTTGATTTTACAGCAAAAGAGACTTGCCAGAAACAAGAGAGTAAAGATTTTCAAGAGGGCAGAGCAGTACGTCAAGGAGTACAGGGCAAAGGAGCGTGACGAAATTCGTCTTGAACGTCAGGCTAGAAATAAGGGCAATTATTACGTTCCAGCCGAAGCCAAGTTGGCTTTTGTTATGCGAATTCGTGGGTAAGTAGCAGACAGCAGAGTAATTATTGTCAACCAGTAACGAAAATAATTTTCTTTCGAATAAATTCTAAAGAATTACGTTTCACTTTTATTTCCAGTATTAACCAAGTTCACCCTAAGGTACGAAAGGCCCTCCAGTTGTTCCGTCTTAGACAGATCAACAATGGCGTTTTTATCAAATTGAACAAGGTAAATAAAAATATTCGGATCCCATCTGACTTAGCCTCCCCATCAGTTGAAATATGTACAACAGAATGCCTATCTAACTACCAACTACAAAAATTAATTCTTTACACAGGCCACTCTCAACATGCTCCGTATTTGCGAACCTTACATCACCTGGGGATATCCAAATCAAACAGCTGTTAGGAACCTCATCTACAAACGAGGATTTGTCAAGGTTAATCACAGACGTACCCCAATCACATCTAACTGCGTCATCGAAGGAGTTTTGGGTAGAAAAAATATCATCTGTGTGGAAGACCTTGTACACGAAATTTTTACCGTAGGTAATAATTTCAAGTACGCCTCCAACTTCCTTTGGCCATTCAAGGTAAATTAACTGCATAAAAATATTCAAAACTACGTGAATGTGAATTGGTAAAGGATAATTAATTTTATAATTTTCTTTGTTCAGCTAAACACTCCAACTGGTGGGTGGAGAAAGAAGACCAACCACTACGTTGAAGGAGGAGACTTCGGAAACCGAGAAGATAAAATTAACGAACTCCTTAAACGTATGATTTAAAAGAAATAAGAGTGTTTTTGACGTTTTAATTATACGGCTAAAGGATTTGGAAAGAATAAATTTTCATAGATCCAATTTTTCGACTTTTTATGTGTTAAAATATTTCATTTATTTCAATCGTGTAAAAAGCATACATCGTAAGGCATTTTCAGTTTCGTTATTATCGAGGTAAAAATATTTAAGTCTAATTGTTACACAGTCGGTCGAAAGTGCATAATCATGATCTCATCCTTATCTCTTTTGCATTAGCAATTCTCTCGAATCTCGGCATCACAAGTGTCCAATGTCTCTTCGCCCATTTTCCTCCTAAGTGTATTCATCACTTTATACTTAACTTTATCATTGGTCTCGTCTAAACTTGCTAAGAGTAATATTTTCTTAACAATACTCGCCAGTCTCGCTTGCGATTGAATGTAAAAGGGTTGCGAGCGCTGGGAACTATCATGACAAACAATAATGAACTGCGAGTGGGTCACACTGGGGTCACCAGGGTAGGCTAAAAAGTCTCCTCCAAATTTCAGTCCAGAAGTTATAAAATATTTTCTTCGGTGGTGGAAATCTTCGAAAACTTTGTATCTAAGTTTCTCCAAATGAGTGCTTCCTACAGGAAAATCACAAGGAACAAAGTCGGAATCCTTAATCCATGGATCAACTACAAAAAGAATTTACCATCAAAATGGTTGGTCATGTTTTGAAATATATATGTGCTTTCATTGCTTTTATCATTGATAACTTACTCAGATCAATTTGCGAAACTTCGTATGGTAACTCGACCTTTTGCATTTCTTCCTGGATAACTGTATTCCTATCTGGAACGATTCCCCTGCCCTTTTTCAACTTCCCTTCGATGATCTTGTCAATCATAGATTCGATCTGCATTCTCCGTTTGTTTTTGTGGGTTTCAAGCTAAAAACAAAAATTATCATTAAAATTCCATTAAAATATTCATTCCAGAAAAATTTAAAGTAAACTTCTTGTCACAAATAATTACACACCTGTTGCACTCTCCTTTTGTCTCTCAACTCTTCCACTTCCCCCTTCAAAACTTGGGGAGACGTTTGACTCAAAACCGGAAGTTGAAATGCTAAGGCAATCCCATATTTTACAAGATACTGGGCTTCAACTCTAGTCAATCTTAATGGCAAGGAAGGGCAGCCAGTTCCCTTTATATTTTTTGTAGACTTGTGACATGCTCCATCAAATGTTCCACAAATTTTATGGTCCCGTCGAAGCGATAACCACTCTACGATCATTTTTTAAATATCCAAATAATGATTTTCCGCGGTATACTAAACTTTTTCACACAAAAATACTTTTTCAAGTTTCTTACCTGCAGCTTCCCAAATATAAGGAACGTCATTTACGACAATTATCTTTATCAAAGTTTTCTCCTTCATTTCCTCCATCCTTAATATTTAACTGTCACATAAGGTCCTTTCACTTAAGTGGTCCATATATAACCCCTCAAAAGCGCTTCAATTCCAATCCAACCAGAATACAACTTCTCTCGATAACAGAGATATTTGTTCATAAGTATATTGTGTTAATATCTATATTGGATTAGTCAATAGAAGTCAAAAGTGCATTTATTTTACAAATTCTTCATTACACATTTTAATCACTTTCCAGTCGCGATGCACTTTAACATAGAAAAACACACAGCTCACATGTGTGACATGGATATCGATATCAACATACAAAAGAGAGAGAATGTGCTTTTCATATTCTTTCATTTCTTTCGCATTCGTTACGTAAAAGCAGACAACAAAATCACACAGAAAAACTAGATTACGGACCTTACGGATCGGATATTCCATTTAGATTTTAGATAGAACTTGTGTACATACTGCACACGAGGCAAATGCATCTGTCTACAATTTTCGTAAAATATATGCATATGCTTGTATGCATAAAGGAATACAGATAAATGCATGAAATGTGATCTTTTTCAATGTTGAAACTAGGAAGAGAAAAGGGTAAAATGGTTCCTCCAGTGGAACCCTATAGATATGAATAAGGATATATAGAGATAAGGATATACAGACCTAACCTATCTGTATAAAAGCCTTTAACTTATGTATATAAAGTACTCGATCTTACAATGTATGTATATGTATATAATAGGTTCACAAGGTTCTAGTGCTTTTGGAGCACGAAAAGCATTCACGACTGAAAATGAAAGGGTTAAAATCTACAAAGAGTCTCCGGGTACGAAAAATACGTTTATAGGAATACTACTACGAGGAAAGTAAGGTAAGCAACTTTTCGGTTCGGGCTTTCACGTAAAATCCTATACGACAGTATTATATGCATATGACATAATCACAACATTCCAGCAATAGGCTTTTGTGTTTAGATCCTTGAACTCCAGTTTACTCCAGTCCAACCAAGTCTAGGCATTAGGGATACAAAAAACTGGAACGTAGTAAAAACGACATTCTCAATATTTCTAGGGTAAATGTTACAAATGCCGTGAATCTCTGTTGCAATTTTGTAAAAAAAATAGTCACTCCGTATATCTTGAAATGTAGAAGGGATAAATTATGAAATATCTTGGAAGATTAAAAAAGTTAAAATAGCATTAAGGAAATCACAATGGGGAAAATAAGTTTGATAATTTTCATCGCCCTAATTGGCTCAATGCAAGAGCCTTTTCAGTTTTTACAAGGGGTAGGAGCAACGAAAAAAAGTGATCTCAGAAGGAATTTAAAATACTATGAGCTGCTAAGTGCCCTTGATCTCACACATCATATAGTTAAAAGAGGGGCTAATCCTAGTAATCATCCTTTTAATCATATTAAAGAATTACAGTTTAGAACGTTAGGGCGGTGAGTGAAAAAATGTTTTAGGGGTAAAGAAAGTTTTTTTAAAATTGCATATGAATTTAATAATAATTGCTGGTTTTTTGATTTTGCAGGGATTTCCTTCTAGTCTTGAATCCTAATCATGGAATTTTCCACTCGCAGTTTAAAGCTTTCGAGGTCGGAAGGGATGGCTCGGAAGTCCCTATTCAAATTGGTAAGAGTATTGCATTTAAAACTAATGTGATTTAATTATATTTATTGATTAAAATGATCAAACTTCGACATATTGCCTCCAGATCGAGATAGTTTTTACCAAGGTAGAGTGTTCGGAGAGGCAGACTCAGACGTTCGGGCACATTTGGAGGATAACGGTGTGATGACAGCGACGATACGAACTGGCAACGAAACTTATCACATCGAAGTAATAAAAAAATCTCTAAACAGTTTGGATAACCCAGACTGTTTTTTAATGCAATTTTTATTTTTAAAAAAATATGTTTAGCCTTCATGGCGGCATCTTTCGAAAGGAGACCAACTCACAATGATAACCTACCGCGGTTCCGACGTAAAATATTCTTGGGATCATGAACAAGACGACAACATCAAAGCCCTCCCTGTCTGCGCTTACGTAAAAGAAGGGAACGAAACCATTGAAGGGAACGTTATTGAACCAAATTACGACGCCATTTTGAAACGCTGGCGTCGTGACATTTCAATGTCAGAAAGGCGCTCTTCTCTACGCCCACAAAAGACTCGATGTCCTTTACTCCTCGTTGCAGATTACAGATTTTATAGGGAAATGGGTGGCTCAAGTAATAAATCGACAATTAACTATCTCATTTAGTAAGCATTTTCAAACATTCCCCATCCCATAAAGTATTGAGTATTTACCAGTAATTTATTAGTAATTTTGAATTTTATTTTTTACAGCGATTTTCACCATGCAGCCTCCGCTCAATAAGGAAAGTCCTTTTGACAAAATCCGAACGCTGCTTTTCCGAACCTGAGGAGTCCTTCTGTGGCAATCTTCGAGTAGAAGGGAATGAACAATGTGACGCTGGTTTACTCGGCACGGAAGATTCGGATCAATGCTGCAAGCCAAATTGTACTCTACGCCCAGGCGCAGTTTGCAGGTGGGACATGAATACCAATTAAAATATTATTTTTTTAAAAATTCTGTTATGATATTTTGATTAATTTAACTAAAATACCGTATCCACATCTTCAGTGACAAGAACTCTCCCTGCTGTCAAAACTGTCAGTTCATGTCGGCCGGTGAGAAGTGTCGGGAAGCTCAGTTGGCAACCTGCGAACAAGAAAGCAGATGCACCGGCAACTCCGCTGAATGTCCTAAATCCGCTCCTATGGCGGATAGCACACCCTGCTTGGAGAAAGGGCAGTGCCGCACAGGAAGATGTATCCCATATTGTGAAACACTTGGAAAGCAAAGCTGCATGTGTGACAAGCGTAAGACAAAAGAACTTTTGTGCATAAAAAATCTTAGATAAAATAGAGAACACCATTCTTTCTTTTACAAGAGTAATCAACCAAGTTTTACTAGTGTTCAAAGAGGCTATAATTGGAGGATTTATTTTTTTTTCAGTGGAAAATGCATGTAAAAGATGTTGTCGAGTTCATCTGAACGCTACTTGTTATCCTATCGAGCCATATGAAACTCTGCCAGATGGAACCCCCTGTATTCAAGGAATTTGCAATAAGGTATGAAATCTCGGATTATTTTCCACTTTAGATGAATGCGAAGATCTTAATGAGAGAAAAAAATGTAAATTTTTGTATCTTCCTTTTTTCCCAGGGACAATGCGAGCGCACTGTGCACGACGTTGTGGAAAGATTTTGGGACATAATTGAAGACATTAACATTAACAGACTTTTGAAATTCCTCAGAGACAATATCATCTTCACTGTTGTCTTCATCTCGTCCCTGCTCTGGATTCCGGGAAGTGTTATAGTCAGCTATGTTGACAAAAGGATACATAAATTGGTACTGATGACAGGAAATTTCAAACTTTTATACTTTCGAGTTTATTTTTGAATTAAATTAAATTATCCCTATCTTGTTAGGCTTTGGAAGAGGATGAATGGGCAAGAAACAAAACAGACTTGATTCATCCTGCCGACTCCCGTCCGGTGATATACATAAGGCCAAAATTAAATTCTGGAGATCATGCCTATGGAATAAATCAGTGAAAATGGGAGCATCTTTGAAGAGATAAAAAAAGCAAGCGTGATATGACTTTTCTTGTTGGAAAAGAATTTTTGCATAAGAAAACTGTAAATATTTATACTAGTCAAGTTAACACTGCTATTGTGACAAAGTGTGCAATATGGAATCTCAAATGTTCTTACCCTGTAAACCATATATCATGGAATTTATTTAGACTACATTATTTACACCTTTTTGTGACATGATCCTGTAAAACTAGTTTCCTGATGGATTTATTTCTTACTGACGCCGTACTTCAAATACTCCTTATCTTCCTTACAATCAGTAAAACATCGTCTTCGCAAAGAATTGATGGTCTCAAAGTAAAATGTGTTTTGAGCGAGTTACACAATAAATATAAAAAACTCGAGATTTGAGTACAAACAAGCTATACAAAAGATGTTTTCTCAAAGAGTGAGCTCATCAACTGTCATTTCCTTTCTAGTTTATCGACTCAAACGTTCAATTTGTTGAAATTCTTTGTTTAAATTATAACCTGTAAAAGCTTATCGGTTGCTGTTTTCACAACAAAAAAATCAATGGATAATTGTCAACTCACTAGTGAAGTCTATAATGAAAAAACAATTCTCCCCACCTCTGGTAATTCAAGACTCAACACCGATTTAAACTAGTCTTGTCTATCTTGTCAATCGATATTTTACTGTTAATACAAAAATTCAGGATGTAGCTAAATCCCGTTGTAATGTAAAAAAAGAGGGATATTTTCTATCCAAATGGAAACCCTAAATCTGCATGAGAAAATCCCCTGAAAATGATAAACTCTTTTGAAAACCTTCCACAAACTATAAACACCAATCTGTTACAAGGCGTTTTTAGCCAATCCTCCTTCTCACGTTTGGAAACTAATCCCTAAATAATTTTCCCAAGTCAAACCTTCAAATATACAAAGCGATAACCCTTTTCCAATAAATAACAACTTATCCTCTGTGATACATAAAGAATGTTCTATAAAACACTATATATTTCTCGAAGCGAATCTTTTTCAACTAAAATCTTTCTTTTTTCTATCTTGCCCAAACTGGGATAACCCTTTTTTGAAAGGGATGGCCATCTGCCAGAAAAGAATTCTCTTAATCTGCGCTCATCTCCTTTCCTAACTTTTTACCACAGGATGATTGCCTCCACACGCATAAAATATCTCAGTTGAGCATCAGACAAGAGGGGAAAAATGTATGCATACTATCAGTGTAAATATTATGTGAAGTCAACGGCTCCCATAAATCACCACATAGTAAATGTGCACACTCACAGAAAATGAAAGAGAAGACGAGGAAAATGTCATGTCATTTTATAATGAATTGCTAACAATTATTTTTCTTCCTTTCTACCCCACCATATATCCTTATTGGAGGTGCTTAGCAAAAAAATTCTTTTACAAGAGAGGCTCATTTGAGAAACTTGACTAGACTAATATACCCAAGGTATATGGCCACCCGTGCATGTGTGAGGTTTTAACTTTGTTAATTAATCTTTCCCCAGCTCACCCCTTTCGGCTACAAAGGCATTGTTTCATTTTCATAAACTCTTTTTCCTCAACCTGTCACACAACTACAGTCACACTTATGGTTTTACAACAGATGGAATAAAATACACAAGAGGATTTTGAATTCTTTCATATTATTTATATAACTTCTAAATATTGTTAAGTACGAACACGTACTCATATTTTTTCCACAATATATATAAAAATCTCTTGCTCCAGAGCTATATAACATTTAATACCATTAATCTTTTTTTAAAAAATCAGGTTACATATCCAGCTCCAAAAAAACAATTTAATAACAACAATGTATTCAACAACTCATATGAATGAAGCCTCTCATAAGTTATAAGATGGGTCTTAAAATTAAAAAAAAGTCTTACAATTTTACACACACCAATTAATCGTAAAGTTGACAAGAGAGTATAAGTACCTAAATATTATTATTAAATCACTGAAGAAATTTTCAGGAAAAGTTTTAAAGATTATCGCCACAAACTTCACACACAAAACACCTTAATAAGTAGTTTTTTAGCTCCTCAAGTTTTTTGTACAAAGCATTTTTTCCACAAAAAAAAACTATTCCTTAAATTAAACCGAAAACTGCACCACAAGAAGTTACAATACAAATCTGAATATTAAATTATGTTAATGATAATGTCCATTTTTTCTAAACTACACAACAATCAACAAAGACTACCATGTTTTCCAAGAATTTTTTTGCATATATATTTTTATATATAAGTAAAGCAGAGTTGTTCAAGGAGAACATTTTTCCGAAAAACGTTAACACAGAGTTATTTTTTTCTGAATAGTTTCCCACTTCAATAATTAACTGTCTAATAGATAATGGTAGACTAACATCATAAAAATAAAGCATTCACAGTAGTTTTTTCTAATACAATTTGATAATTTGGTTCTTTCTTCTGTTTTATTTTGTTGGTAAATAAAAAACTCACACTTACACACTTTCCTCTTCTCCACTTTTTTTTAAGATGAGCTGCCATTTTTAAATATTGCCGCAGGGTGAGAAAAAAGCTTCTTCCAAGGCATTTCACAACAGGTCATTAGACACAAATAATATAGACTTTTTTCTCGACAGTTAAATTAATCAACAGCTACTTTGTATATTTAATTGTCTAATGCTCCATGTTATTCTCGTCGTGGTTTACTTCCACCACAAGTTTACTCTCTTCCGAGGCAAAGTCGCCAATAATTCGTAAATGCTGTTGAAGGGTGGCTGGCTCGTTGTCAAAGTGGATTTGCCGCACAATCGGAGCACTAAACTTTTTCAACAGTTCGGAAAAGAGTTTTTCCTCTTTGCGAATCCAAGGTCGTCTATCGTCTTGAAGTTGATATGGTGTGAGGTGCACATGGATCCGGACACCAAGACGGGTCAAAGTTTCCAAAAGAGATCGAGAAGTAATCCAAGTATTTTTACCACCATTATGACCTCCATCCAACCAGTACATGTCTTTAATACAATTTAGGAAATTATCCATGGTTAGGTCGTCAGGCGTTAAAGTCTGGAAGATTTTTTAAAAAACCAATATATTTCACACCCACATTGAAAACATACACACGTCACGTCACATGCAACACACTTCTCCACCCCCACATAAATAAAAAGGATGACTCACCTTTAAATAATGAAATTCGTATAGAAGCTGATTTAGAACGACACATCCTTTGCTAAATCCGACTAAACTAATACGAGCACGATCTAAACGAACCGTTACACTATTCTTGTTTCTTTTTTGCTGCGCTGAAGAGGACTCATCGACTGTTGTAGAGGAAACTGCGTCTTCGTCGCCACCTTCGGTATTTTCAGAGTCGGGGTCCTCCAACTCCCTTTTCGTTGGGTCTTTCTCTTCCCCTTTGGCTATTCTTTTGGAGAGATGTTTTAAAAGAAGCTGGAGGTGGTGGAGGGAGTGGTGCGTGATAACGTGTTCAGGTGCTCCGGTATGGTTGCAATGAACAAAGTTATCGTAACAGCTAAAAGTTAACATTTGAATACGACTTGGTCTCACAACTGCAATGTGGTGGTCGGGAAATTGCTTTTGAAGCTGTTGCGCCGTCGCTTCCAAGTTAAACGCTACGTAGTTCCGGTGATCCCTATGTTGCTCCATCATTTCGGGGAAATCCTTCAAAAAAATCAATCACAAGTTAGCTTCCTACAGTTGAAAATCGGTTAAAAGTTAATTGCCACACAAGCACTAGATTGCATACCTGAATGTCGCCACCAAAAAACAGCATAACTTTATTTTTATGCCTTTCCTCATCCATCCCAGAGGGCTGAGCATCATTAGACTCTGTACTGGAATTTGAAACGTCCTTTCTGCTAGATAATGGTCTACAGTAAACAATGTCATTTTTCCTCCCATCAAACCCCTCCACTTGCATAAATCTCCTAGGTGCAGGCCTTGGCGTAACGTGTTCACCCAAGTTATTCCTTTTCACCGGACTCGGGCTCTTTTCATCCTCTTCTGAAGACGTATGATTGGTCTCATCGCTGTCGTTCTCTTCATTAGTGTGGTTTTGCGCTTCAGTGTCATTTCCATTCCCAACACTACCACCACCACCTTCCACACCTCCACCCCCACCCCCTTCCACGCTACCATCACTCATTCCAATATTGCTAGACTCGTCCATGTTGAAAGTATATAAAAAATTGTACTGGCTCTTCTTCCTCTCCTTTTGTCTTTGAAATTATCTTGTTTCTTCAAAACACGTCAGGGAACCGAGAGATAAATCAATCTTCAAGGGAAATTAAATCTATTGCAATTCAGATAATACATTAACACTTTCAGATAATCTACCTCATAAAAGTCATGCTGGCTTTTTAACCCTTGCAATTTTAAACACTTAATGGCTTTTCTTAAACCAACTATGTCACTGATAAGCTAATTTATGCCCAATCTGCGTAATTATGCCCTGACAATAAATTCTGGCTAAGTTCTAAGTTTCGAAAAAATAACATGCGCTACACTTCTTGATGATCCTCACCGGCTGTGTTTTTCTGTGTGGTAATGGTAATATCATTATATAACTGAATGAAAAAGTTTTTTTCTTTCTTTTTAGAAAAAAAATACACATCAGTCTTTTCCCTTCAAAAGAGTCACTGTCACACTTTTCTCTCTCATATTTTATTTTTTTCTACTTGCAATCCGCACACGTGCACTCGTGCCTCACATAGTGGAACACATCCTTCACATCAGTTTTCAACTGCTTCAACTTGGCAAGAACTTCCTCCTTAAGAAGATTATAACACATGGCGACCAACCCCAGACCCAAAAGGAGGTAGATAAAGTTTATCACGAGTTTTGTCTGGTTACCCTCCTCCGACTCATCAATATTGGTTCCTAACACAAGGTAATGAGCCGTTACAGACATTAATGGAAATCCATAAAGCTCGAAAACTCAAGTGTTAGTTGGGTAATAAGCAAAAACTCTTTAAATTCCATTCCTCATCTTCCTCTCTTTACTTCACACACCAAGTTATAGTTTTTATTTTCGAACAAAAAATAAAATACAATACTTAAGCTCGAAAAGTGCACACGCCACTATCATTACGAAAACAGAGAAAAGAGGAAAATGTGTGCCAAAAGGAGTGTAGCTCACCTGGAACGAAATCCCCTAAACCTATTTTACATAAGCTGGTTACACAAAAGTACACAGAGTCAAGATACTCCCATCCCTCCCACTCTGCGAACATTATCGTCCCCACACAAATGTAACTGAAGAGGACGTAAATAGACGCGGAGCTAGGAACAATTACCGTCTCCTCTTCTTCATCATCCCCACTTCGACTTCGGTAAGAGGACCCTCCTTGACCTGTGGCTGAGCCACCGCTTTCATCTTGAGGAACTTGAAAGTTCAAAATTTCTCTCAAAACTTTGAGCAGACTTTAACCCTCAAAAAATGCTAAGCTAAGAATGAGACCACACACATACCTACAGTACAAGAGTTGAGTTTGATATACAACCATTTGAAAATGTTAGCAAAGGCTTTTCCCATATTCATGAAGTAAAGGATGTAAAGTGGAATGCCAAAGACTGCATAAAAGATCGTGATGACTTTGCCCCACTCCGTTCTCGGGACGAGATTCCCGTACCCAATCATTGTGAAAATGGACAATGTGAACATCAAAGCGGCTGGAAAGTTCCACTGCTCTTTCGCCGTCCTCCCATCATACCCCCTTTTTACTGCATCGACTACATCTTTCTGCGATCCAATTAAAACGTTCCAAAAAAAATTGGAGCAAAAGAAGAAGAAAATTGTGGAGAGAAATGATATTTTTGTACCAACCTGAAACGCATGAAGTGTCACATCCGCCTTCATAATCCATTCAGTCTCATTAAATTGATAGTCTGTGTAATCACTATACAACTGTGAAGCTGTGCGGTCCCTTGCTAACATGACATTTTTGAGGACTGTATCCGCCACCGACTCACCTTGCGTTTCTAACGCCATAAAACCAAACGCCCCAACTATAGCGTAGCCCACGATAATCCCCCCGACACCAACTTGGGTGCACATAAAAGTGGCAACGGAGCGACAGCAATTTTTTAACTTTGTATGACGACCCGTCTCCATTTCCATCATTCGTTCGGGATCCTCCCATGATCTAGAGCGGCGGATAGGACGGCCGCGAGTGGAATGTCGGACTGGGCGCCCTTTACGAGTGCTCATGATTGGAAATTTATTTCAAGTCAAAGAAAATTATTAAACTTTCACCCGTGAAATGAACACAATGACACTTAAATTCATCACTTGAGGAATGACCTTAATGTCTGGAACTCCAGGAAATTCTCTGGAAGTTTGGAAGCGATCAACTCCTCTTCATTTTTTTATTCTGGAATTATTTACATTCCACGCACGTCGCACGCATATTCAAACACAAAACACATCCCGTTTTCTTTTTCCGAAACAACTTCAAAGGATGTTGGACACCAAGAGAGAAAACATTTGTGTATCATGTGTGAGAATTAGAGGGAGCATGAAATATTTTTTTGAAACAACACAGATGCTCCCCTCAACAAACATTGCACATATGTGAAGGAGACTCGTTTAAAAAAAGATGAAAAATTGCAGGACAATGTCGCAAACACAAAGTTGCATCCTTTCACTTCACCACCACATAAACAGACAGAGAGGAAAACAAGAAAGAAAGAAATCGCACAAGGAAAAATTCCTTTTCCAATTCTTCCGTCCTCCTTTTCATGCCCAACTTACGTTCTCCTCTTATTACAAAAGAACACTTGATCTTTGACATTTTTTATCGAAAAAAAATCTTGATAGGAGGATTATTCGTCACCAAAAGAAAATTCGTTTTTCACCTAAAACCTAACCAGGTATCAGTAAGCCCCATGATGTCATTCCTTTCCCAATTGGGACATTTCCTCCTTCCATTTTGAAGTGCATTTCTCTTCTCTACGAAAAAACCTCACGAGACCAGAACACCGAAAAGAATACTTCCGAACAAGTGAAAAAGCTGGTTGAGGATTTTCACTCAAGAAAAAATCTCAACGAGACGAGCAACACTTCGTGGATTTCTTTTTCACGATTCACAGCACACAAGAAAGTGAGACGCTCACGGAGAGACTAGTAGGTCTTATGCGTCGTCTACCCGTGATCAGAGTTGAATGATTATTTTAGGAAATTGTGAACTACTCTCATGCCGGTTTTATTTTTAACCCGGGTATACATATACCATCCGTTAGACAAGAAGGGTATTGCCGGAGACAAGGAGAATGTCTGTTTCGACAAAGTCATTGGAGGGACACCACTAATACATCAAGTGCTTCAGAGACTCACAAAACTATACAGAACATTATAGCGTGTCTATTTCTCCAATTATCATCAGCTTCAAAGTTCTTTCAAGAAAGGGAAGGGAAACATTACGGCATGTTTTTACGCATTCTTAAGCACATTTTAGAGAGAAAAAAAAGTCATGAAAAAGTTGGAAAACAACTGTATATTATCCTAACGTTCTCGTCTACACGAATTTGACATGCATTCATTTTCATTCTGAGAGAAAAACTTTCACATAGACTCCCCGACGACTTGAAGGAAGGATTGAAGGTGGAAAAAGGAAATATGCAAATACTTATGAGGATGACTAAACTGGAAATGGAAATAGAAACACAAACCTCGTTCATAAAACTTTTGAAATGTTGCAGAGGATAAACATGATATTGAGTGCTATTTACATTTCCTCCATTTTGTACAAGAGATGCGTGAAATTAGTAGAAAAGTGGGGATATGCTGAAGTGTATTATTTGGGGGGACATGTAAACATCTCATTTCCGTGGAGGGAGGAGGAAACGACGAAAACAGTCTATAATTCAATATTTCTATTAAGAAAACTTTTTCTCGAGTAAAAATATATTTAAAAAATAGTTCAATGAGTAATTCAATTCTTTACATCAACTTATCCCATTTTGCGTCAGAGACTAGACGATCTTGGTAGATTCAGTGTCTCCAAAGTTGTTCCTGATTTAATCATTAATTTTAAAATGGGAGAT
>JAHZNA010001589.1:0-18154 GCA_027743935.1 Sinodicranocentrus sp. ZH6
AAAGGAATAGGTTCCATTTTCTTCCCAAAAATTTTTCTTTTTCTTTTTTAGCGAAGAAAAGTAAAGGATAAAAAGTAGCAATGTGAGCACGGAAACTACAAGTGTGATCCACATATTTAATCTTTTACCAGTCAAATTCGCTGTACTTGTCTCAAGTCAAGGTGAGAATGAGAAATGCTTCTCCTGTTGAGATTCATCAAACCTTCTGGTTAATTTATTAAAAAATGCTACTATGCATGTGGATGCATATTTTTCTGGAGTTTGGGAGCAAAATTGTCGTTGAGAATATGAACAGATTATGTCATTTGTAAATAAATATCCTCCTTGCTCAATCCTGATTGGGGATTCTGATGTCGTAGAGAGACCAAATTAAGTCATCGTTATCAACCTCCACTGAGAATGCATAATTCATTCATTTTATCGCAAAGAACAGTCCACGCTGTGGAGGAAAATTCAGCGCTTAGCCGCCTGCCTGAATGAAGCAAATTTTCTAGCTAGTGGGTGCAGCTTGACTGATTTACAGCTCATGTTTGACTGCGTGATAATGGCGAGTCGACCTGATGAACTTACATACACGACTTAGATATTCAAAAAGTAAATAATTCCAATATAACGATCCTCATATATGAAAAATATGTACATAACTTCATTACTTTGCGTCGGTGGTTGCGGTCGTGCAAATAATGTTGTTATATGAAATGAGTGAGCTTTTATGTTTTTAAGGCATCAGTAAAAATTTAAATACACTCCAGTAGTTTGTATTCAAACCTATTCTTTCGAAAATTGGCATTCCTTGTTTCCTCGTTCGTAACCGAGTTTAACCATTAAACCAAGGCATGACATGGATAAGAGGATAAGAGGAAAGTCAGAAGTGCACGTATTGTATTTTGTGCTTTCAAATTTTATCAGTAGTACATAAAATGATGTACCATTTCTTCTTTCCCGCTGGCTTTGCTTTTTGCATGTAATGACAGAAGATATGATAGATGAAGATAATTTGTCTTAATTAAAACGTATGTAACATTCAACTTTTTGTACGACACAGCCCAAGTCAAAACTACGACATATATATTTACCCTTATTGTTTGCATTTATGTGGCAAAATATGTTACCTACAAAAGGAAAAATAATTTAATTGTTTTGAAGCAATTATCCTGTTTCCGACTGATTCGGCTCCAGACTGAATAACATAAAATGCATGCAACAATGCAGTGTTTCCCCAAAAAAATAACAGTATACAGTTGAGGAAAAGTTGGCAAATACAGAATATACAATCTCATCACTCATTCAATGTGTCAAGAAAGTTTGTTTTTCCTTGTCAAAAGACAGAAAAGGACCGAAACTTCATTTGAAGCAAAGTCGAAACTAGACCATTAAATTATTTCACTCTCCTGGGACAATCTTTACAATTCCATTTCCCAGAAATCCCTAGTTCAAATTGGTTTAATATGAAGTTATTAACACTCCTTTTCTAAGCTGGCGTGAAAAGTCGTGAAAGACGAGGTAACTGAGGAAAAAGCACGTATGCTACTTAATTTTTCATTATAACGTAAAAAACTTCACACTATTCGTTGGAATAGAATATTCATTCCCTCGGTTAAATGACTACCTGCCAAACAACTCAATCCATCCAACTGTCCATTTTATAGAAGTCCTACATTTTCCTCAAGAAAGCAACTCTATCTTATGTAGTACATCTTATGTCAAAGGGAAAATAGTTTTCTTATGAAAACAGCATTATAAAAAATGTAACTTGAATGTGACACCCGTAACCAAACAAACACTTCTGGAAGCCCTTTCAAAATTCCAACTTTTCCCTTTGAATATTTAACGACTGAAATGTAACTCCACAAATATGTAGCCCTGCTACTGGAAAATGGGAAATATGATATAAACTTATGCGGAAAAAATACTCATTTGCCTACTTCCAGAAAACGATCCATCTAACCATATCAAACAATCTAATGCATCTTTGTATGCAATGGCTACTGGTCATTTGAACCTTGAAAGTATCATATTGCACAGTAATGAAATTGAGCCTGTCAACTTGAATTGCTCAATGAAATAATAATGCTGTTGCAATACGGAGTCAAGCATAATGGTCAAGCACTTCATGTTACACAGCAGTATTTTGTTTATACACACACTCGTTTTGAAATGGTGACCGGTTCCTTCCAAAGAAATTGGCAATTTGATCTCTTCCCTCATCTCACCCTCTCCCTTTTCCTTCCCTGGCGACATTGTGTGGGGATTCGAGGAATAATGCAAAAACCAGGATATGAAACACGTATCTTGAATAAATGGGGAGAGATATCTACTCTTTCCGTTATCATCATTTCAGCCTCTTCCTACTTTTTTGTCCCTAGTCGTTTTGCAAGTGATTGTCTCTCTTCCCCTAAAACGACTTTACTAACTTCCGTCCTCGTATTATCAACATTATCAGTTGCAACAACACAATAATGGCTAGCCATTTTCCTATACGTATCACATACTTGATGTACATTTTCATATGAAAAAAAAACTGTCATGACTAAAATGCACTCTGTTTATATCTCCAATCTCCATCATTTTATCCCCAGAATCTAGAGATCAAGACGTAAAGGAACAAACAAAAAAGGATGCAAGTGGAAACCGTATGGTGCAAATAGAGGGACGAGACCTTATTCACACTGGCTCAATGAATGAATGAGTCAAACCCGAATGCATGTTCATTGTTATAACTGCGGGGTAAATGTAATAAATAATTCTGACGTATTTCGTGCAAGCACACGCACCCTCCTTTGGTGAACAATCAAAAGAGGAAAAAAACCGAATATCTTTCCAGCGTAAAGCTTCTCACATGTACACAGATTAGTAACAGAGCATATTGGTCCACGCAGTCATATTATAGAAAAGTATAGTGGAAAAAAGGGTAGGTTGTGGTGTTGCTCTGTTTTGTGTTTTCCTATATGTGTCGCTCCCCTCGGAATGATACAAGGCTGGTCTCGATTTGCCAGTTTTGTCAAGTTCATGATACCCTTATGATATTTATAGGGATGGGTATACGGAAGAATAAAAATGCATTGTATGTGTCGAGTATTTGTATATCTTGATAAGTGCTAGGAGGTTCACTTTCATACTTGGTTAGAGTTTTAAGGATTTCAGCTCACAATCCCTTTCTTGTAATTTCTCAATGGTAGCTTGAATCCAGCTACACCCAAGCAAGTATGTTTTCGTCAACATTTGCATCCAGAGACAGATTTCCTTTTGGGTAATCCGAATCCCTACATTTTTCCACGCCGCAGATTGATACAGATAGGTTAACCGTTTTTTCTCGGTATTTTGACCATAAGTTCACGAATGACACATACCCTGTAATCCGATGTAGACTCAGCGGATAACTTATCAGTTTGGGGAATGTAAGAAAGGACATTTTAGTTTTGTAATAGACTCGTCGTAAAATCCCTCTTCATAGCATATTCACTAGGTATGCACACATATAAGCTACTATGTATCATTCATTGTTTACTTGAATAGGGACCGAAACCATATGATGATGAGTTTTCGCCCCTGTTGTTATACTCTGAGGGCAGTTTCATGATCCCAGCAATTTTCCCTCTCAGGGTAAACTTTTTTCCTTCCTTTTCTTTCTTGCCCACTTCCGACATGACAACGACGATATGCATGCTTTAGTCGCGAGTCATCATATTTAAGCAGAGCGTAAAAATAAGATTACATTCTGAAAAGAAAGCAAACTTTCAGGATCTGTTGGTTATTTCATGAGAGCATTTTCTCCTCAAAAAAGGCATCAAAACTGCTCAACAGCAACAATAACAGCTTATAACCTTTTCCTCATCCGACATTCATTATGTATGGGATTGCATGCCTAGTGGTGGTAAACATTTTTGCTGGGCTGGCACGAGCCAAAAATTTTCAGTTTACATTTTTAAGGGCAAGCTCCATTATCCAAGCCCTTTTGTGATATATTACTAGGGAAAGAGAGAGAAGGAGTAAAAACGAGGGATGATTATGCGTCGTGTGTGTAGTGCATGCAGAGACTCACTAAAACTTGCAATGAATGGGATACTATCTCGCCTTACGTTGTACACCAATATTGCCACAGTGCAAACGCACCTAGTATAAATACTGAATGAATTATAAAGGATTGCTTCCTCTCTACTCAACAGTCGGGGTAGTTTCGATATAATGATGAAAATGAAGATAATCATAATAATAAGCAAGCCAGAATATGCAAGCACAGCAGAGTGCAGGAGAGGAGAGTTGCCCTTTCAAAACTGATTACTATGAAACGATGACTCCACTAAAGTTGCAAGCATTTTATATCCCCTTTTATTCTTCACTTTGGGATTGGACTAGCTTGGGCTGTCCCGGATTCATCATAATAATCCACATAAATGCATATACGTGAACGTCATACACACAGATATTAAATGTATTGAACATCTGCTCAATAGATCGCCTTTCACTCCAACCTCTTCAAAACTCAAGTGATCAAGTAGTCGAGAGAGAAGAAGAAAAAAGCAGTTTTCATTCTCTGCCCATCCTGGATAAAATGAATGAGAGGAAAAGGCTGACAAGGGTTGTGTGTGGAGGACGAGATATTATATTTTCATGTGGGCACACACGTACCCTCTAAACCCAGACCCTTTCACTGGGATAAGGACAAATGAATAAAAAAAATGAGCGTTGGCATTGCCATTTTTTATTCATATACGTACACACATCCAGGAATCCCTGTCAAAGTTTTACGTATGAGATTGAAAAGGCTTTCCCCTAGATAAAAACATACATATTTCTATCTAGAGTATTTTTTTCAAGAGTACACACAAAATGCATTATGAAACTCTAGCGTGAATTAAACCAAGCCTAGAACCACTGCTGAGCTGGGATATACATTAGTGTATCACATTATATTAGCTGTTGGCTCAAGTGGTGGAATAGCATAAAGTCCTTCATCCAACAATTGGGACAATTAGCACGTGCCATATGGTATTAATGGTGTATGGCATTCTACTTGGTTGACAGTGCCTACGCTCGCTTTTTGATACATGGTTGCTTACTCGATGGGATTATCATTATTACTTATTGAAAGGGATTCAAGGTACAATAAAAAAGGGATATGAGATGTGAAGCAAGAGTGGCCCATCTAAACATGGAAAAGTCCGCTAATCACTCAATCCGCTAGATATGTGCACATAGTATGGCTTTATTATTCCAATGTAATAAAAACACCATCCGCACTCACCACATAAACAATTTCATATTGTGGACTGCCCTTATGCGCAAGTGGACTATGAGTTTGTGCACTTGAGCTTTTTAAAAAAAGTGTGAAAGGGAGAGAGTTAACCCTCTGATGTAACCACATGTGGTGGTTTTTGTGTGGAGAGTGGTCCAACGTCAGTTCTTGGCAGTAAGAGCATTTGTCATGAAATGTGATGCACACAATTTCTTTGCAGGTTTTTTTTTATTCATGCGTCATTTTGGGGTGCACGAGGTGCAGTTGTCAAAACCAGAGGAGGAATTTTTAATTTATGTGATTTCACAATTTATTATGCATCAGTTGAGTACTCCTTTTGTTCTAAAGCGGAGTAACAATTGATTTCGCATTTTACTCTGATCCTGTTAATGCAAATTATTGCGTTCACTGACCACCTTTTCCAGCGATTGGACATCCAATTATGCTGTAGAATTAGGATGGGAGTGACTCTATAATTTTGTTTGGGAAGTAAACATTTTCACTTTCTCTATTCACCAATGTAAAAATCGTCCTAAAATGCATAACTCTAGAATAAATATATATGCTCTTTGCTGTTTTGACGGTGCACTTTTAGTGTTCATCGAACTCAACGCAAAGTTTAATGAATGGACAAAAACAAACAGTTTCTGTGTTGCCGATAGCCAATGCTGGCCAAAGGCTTCTGTTTGGGTGTATGATTTACTTTTGTGTGAATGAAGAGTATTTTTTTTGGATGGTGAAACTAAGCTCCTAAATCTATACACACACATTATATTGCTCATCTGCCCATTTCCAGAAATTCCAATAACACACACCCTCCCTCCTCCTCGGCACGACGAGCTAGAACAATGTTACGCCAAGGAGATTTCAAGAGAATCGGGTGAGGGTTCACAAAGCTAAACAAAACAAAAGCTCAGAATGAAGTGGTATCGTATAGCGTGGGTAATACGAGGTTGGGGGCTCATGGCTCGATTTTCTGCTTCTCAAAGCTTCTGCTGTGGTGGTTATCATTATAATGGACGAGAAAAAGTCGAGGATTACTGTAATGATCACCATCATTATTTTTATGACCCATGCCAAATAAAGAAGAAAAGCAGACAAATATTGAGACGGTATCGGGTTAATCGTTGCAATAAATAACAGCAGGGAATAATAGTGGTATATATGCCATGATTAATTTGGCCGGTTTGAGCTGGGATTTGTTGCAATTTTCTTGACTCTTGATAATCACCTGAAGCGTAAGTAATATATTGCTTAATAATATCCCTAACTATATTTGAACAATAAGGTTGCACATAATTTCATGGATTCTAATAAAATAGCCTGTGATACAATATAGGTACTTAAGTATCAGACGAAATGATAAAATATAAATTAAATACAATGCATGCAATGGCAGTGTGAGGTTAAAATGCATCATCACCATCATCTATTAAGTTGTTCGAACGATGTAAAAAAAATACTGGGATATATGTATGTTTGTAATTGGGACAAAACAGCCAGATAAATAAACATAAAAGGAGATGATTCCGATAGTTCATGTACTCATAATATGAAGATACAAATGGCACACACAAGTATATTTCTCCGGATCATATTGTGATATCACTCAATTGATTCCAGCTACTTTTTCTACCTGGAATCAAGATTTTATGACTCCAGTTACTCAGCTAGAAAGTTCAATAAACTCAATTGCGTGAGACCAGGCCAACTTGCAAGTATACCGTATTTAGTTTTAAGATTAAATTTTCTCCAATACACATACTTTAGTCATGTACTTGACTTTGGTCTATCTTATCTCCCCGAGTTTCAGAAATATTCTAATATTCAATATCCATTTATACAAAAATATACGAGCAATACTTGTAACTTTGTGGTCAATGTAAGAAAAATAAGGCATTACTCAACCATACGCATTTTACCCTTCCCATGCGAAAGCAAACTTTAGTAAAGGAAACAGTGGAAGGAAAAATGGTAGTGAAATGGGTGTTTCACTTTTCTCTCTTCTTTCATTGTCTCCATTACGTTCCCATGTAATGGTAAAGAATCATGAAATTTTTTCTTACGTCTTGTCACGTTTTCACCATCAAAGACATATTTAAAGCCATTTCCATTCTCAGATTTTTAACAATGCCATAGACTCCAGTACACGCTGCTCTTTATTTAAACAGCTTTAACAGCATTGCGTGAACATTGGTCCAATAATAGCGGAAATTCTCGACTCACTAGCTTCCATTTCCTGCTTCTTTTGTTTCTCACAGTGAAAGCCGTTTTAAAACTATACCCCTCATACATTCCAATGCGTGCGTGCTCCTGTGCACTTTTCAAACAGCAGTTAACATCCTCCCAGTGTGAATCCCGACTTGAGTCTCTTTGAGTCATTCAACCCTCTTGTGATTTCATGACTTTTCCCCCTTCCTTCCGCCTACGGATGTTCTGCAGGTTGCATCCATTTTCAATCAGGATCGTGTCTAGCTTGATTATGAGATGCATTTGTGTCCCTTTTTCGAGGAAATGATGACTTTTCCAAAATCCATTCAATTTCCAAAGAGCTTCCAGAAATTCTATTTCAAAATGAGTCTAAAATAGAAATGTCAAAAAGATTGAATCGGCTAGTGTTACTTTTATTGACTACCACCTAAAACGTACTTTTTCTTTCTCACACTTTGATTTCAAATCAAATTCAAAAATTACACAGGAGCCACTAATAAGCAGTCGAAATAAAATACAAAGAACGTGACATGAATAACATAAAAGAGTTTTCCTCCGTGTCCTATATCAACTCTCCACGTGCAGTTTGGTAAAGATTGCTTGATTGTCATTGTAATTTGTTATGCTACACGCTTGCACAACATGAAGCTAACCAAATTGTGACTTTTTTATTTACCCTATTATATTTGACGACGTAACATTCCTCCATGCTACTTTCAGACCTGAAGATATCCTTATATCTAACCTACATAACAATAGCAAGCATATATACACTACACACATGCTTCCTTGGCTTTTTTGTATGCATTTTCCCTTGACTCTTCTCTCCTTACTCAATTCGATCTTGATTACAACTGATTTCTCTGTTAGATACGGAGACTTCTTTTTCCTCAGGAGTAATAAGGCTACATACAAAGATTTTTTTAACAACTTGCTTTCTCCATTGACTCGACGCGCAACTCTCCCTAATATATGATGATGTAACTACCAAAAGAAAATTGAACTAATTTTGAGGAACGACATTTTCTCCCTGCGTGCAATATAACGGAAAGCCATCTGCCGCTCTGGAAATATTATGTTATAAGGAAAAAAACTAAAAGGAAAAAGAACGTTACATAAGCAATGCACTAGAATGGTGATATAATAGGGTAAAAAAATTTAGACAAGCTTTTCTCACGAGGAGAATACAACATCTTACACAACATACACAGAACATGTAAGCAAGGAAAGCAACAAGAAAGACATCCACTTCACTAGTTATCACAAGACTTGCTCCGATTCTTGAAAATAAAAAAAGGCATTATAACAGCTTCGACTGGGAATATAACCTTAAAGTTGCATCTCTCGACTTGTGAACATGCCTTGTTTCCTCTCACTTTTAACTATGTCTTCCCCTCCACCTTCATATCAAATGTAGTTTTTTTCCATTTAAGCTACTTCTCCATTTCCGTCCACATTCTTCTCCTGATGGAGAAAAGAGAAACTGACTAGATTCGAGGAGCAGGCTAGCAAGCTAACAACCCATTTGGGGCAGATATAGTTTCTCAATTGCAATTTCATACAGTGAGGGAAATAGCAAGGCTACTACTCTATATGTAACTTGTCACAAGGACCAAAAATGTGTATAAGCTGGGGAAAGATGTGTGTCTCAAAGTTGTTTTAAGCAGCTCCTTATTCTTCTCTCGGAAAGCATATTATCCTCCGTAAATCAGTGTCAGCGTGGAAAAGGATAGCTTATAGAAAAAAAGGCGGCAGGAGCGACACGAGTAAGTACATGATAATAATATAAGATGCTAAAGCACCGGCGGCCACACCGCTCCACTTCTTTTCCGCTTTTGCAAAAGAAAAAGACACACATTGCTTCTGCTAAAGGAGACGAGAATCGCTTGCTTTTATCCGTAAATGCATTATTAGCATATGAAGATTTATTGCTGACAACACTCCACTTGTTCCATACTCCATGTTCGAGAAGATGTCGTGTGTATATGTGCATTTGACTTTGTCTATATGAGCATGAGCTACGTATGTGGGAGAATAAAGAGGGATTAGCTTTTCCCGAAAAAAACAGTAACTATATCTTATACCTTTTGCAAGGAGGGTAAGGGCAAGGGAGTGTTTATCCGAGAAGATTCAAATACACCATCGGCTATTGCGTTTTTGCCTATATTCGCATACGCGTCTTTCCCAGAATTCTAATGTTGCGTATTATGATGCTTACGAGAGGTTTTTTTTATTGAGAGCTTTTCTCCTCATTTCTTGTTTATTGGATCGGAAAAAGGGAAGAAAAAAAGTTGGATGAAAAGCATATAACTACATACGTATTTTTATCCAGTTGAGCATCTTGAAAGAATCTAAGTTTTAGCCAAGAGGAAATTCAGCGAGGAAGTGAGTTTTTCCGCTATTTCTCCTTGTATAGATGATGAGTTGCGGATGGATAAAAGTGTAATCCAGCTAGAAACTGTTTCTGTCAACAGAACCAGGCAGGATTATATTGGGAAAACACAACGTACGCATTATGATTATTTAGCTTATAAAGGAAGTATGATAGAACTGAAGAAACATAATATCATGATTTTTTTAGCTGGTTAAAGCTTCTTTGACACAAAAATTTATTCTAAAATGATGCTTCCCTTTCAGAAATTGGCAGTGATGAGTTATTTCCATCTTTGATCTTTGTCTTCCCAGTATTTACGCGAAATAAAAACTTAGGATTGTGAATTACATTCCTGTCAAGAGGAAAAACATCAAACTGATATTTTCTGTTATGGAAAACGAGGAAGTAATTCATCCACTGAAGGAAGTGATATAGTGTGACGTTCTGAGTAGTGGTATATTCTTGTCAGGATACTTTTATACTATGGGAATTAGTTAGCAACTGTTGTGTTTTCTTTCCGCGTGGTAAAACCATTTAATCGTTTTGTTGAGTAAAACGTAAGAAAACTGAAACTTTTTTCTTCTTCATGTGTTCTTCTAAGTTTGAATGGAAAATGTTAAAATAAAAAGCTTTCAGCACACTATCATAATATTCTTTACTTTATTGCACAAACTATTACGTGAGGAGGATGTTGCAATAAATGGTTATTTTAAAAGGAAGGCTGGCGACGAAGTCTGCAATGTTTTGACTCGGTCTTGTCAGATTGATATACTGCCTTAATAGATTTTCCCCTGAATTTATTTCTTCTCCTTTATTCAACTTTCTCGGTCCGTACATTCTTCTTCTAAACTCATGCATGTAAACAAGTTTTGAAAGACGGAAAGGCATGTGTATGCTATACAACCTTGGTGAAATACAAATACATATAGCTTTGGTGAAAATGTATTACATAATCTTACATTAGTCTTGTACACATCTTTCGAAACGTAGAGCGCCGTTCAGGGAAAAAAGAGAATGTTCTTGGCTACGTAATCAGTTAGATAAGTATGTTTAATTCCTAATGCAATTTTCGACTTAGATTAAATTGGATTTAGAAAGGATATAATGTGTACTGTGTACTTACCAATGAAGTAATCGTATTGAAGTCAATATATAAAATGTTTATATACTAAATAAATACTCCGCATTATTGTAAAGAAGTAAAAGAAAGCAAGGGAACGAGAGCAAGAATTTCATATTATGAAATTCAAGCGACACGAGATATTTGGGAGTATTTGTAATTAGTACGTGTATATTAAATACATTCAATGTTTGCTTGTGTTTTGATATACTGTTTACATTTTAGAAAGGACATACCTATGCGACAGAAACTTTTTTATTTTTATTTAGGTATACAGACGATGAAATATAGGCAGGTTCATCAATTTCGGCAGTAAATTTCTTGCACATTCTCAACTGTGTTGAAAATAGTTTTATACACTTTATGAAAATATTTTTTATATGCATTTAATGAAAAATTGATAGCAAAAGTTTTCTTAAGATGGATGGCACATTTATTGATTTTCTTTAAGGAAACAAACCTATACCTAATCACAAACTATGTAAAAATATTAAACATGCCCTTAAATACTTGTGCAAATTAAGCATCTTAAAAATTTCCTTTTAAATCGGATATTAAAAGCCGACACATGGTTGACTGCTAACGAAGGAAAAAAGCCGACTTCAACAAAAGTTCCCTCCCTTCATAAATGATCTGTAAAAGTCAAGCTTGGAGAGGCATTGAAGAAACTGAAGAAAGTGACTTTCGTTCAACGAACCATTGAAACAAATAGGAAAGGAATTAAAAGAAAGAAAATTAAGTCGGAAAGGTTTTTTGTGCACATTAAGCCGCTTACTATTTGAACAGCCGTCTTATTAACTACCAGGCGGAATCATGATGTTCAAGCGCAAGTTAAGGGTGGATGGGGAGAGACCTATAAGGTATTTTAAGAAATCTTTGGAATATATTTTATGCATTCATATTTAAAACTGGATACCAAGCGGTTGCTAAATACCAGTCATATTTGTTTGGTACTCGATCCCTTCAAATATGATACATTTTCATATAAACATACTTAACCATAATGCTAGTATTTTGGCCGGGGGAAATATGAAATGTAATATGGTTCACATGTTACCCATCTCCCCTCAGTTGTTGACATCTCTCTCCTTTGTCAAATTATTCGTAGCAAATTATTCAAAACGTTGAATGATGAACCAATTAGAGGAAGCTTGCACACTCGGGCCATAACCAACATCCGTTCCTCATTCATCTCTAATCTACCCACAAGAAAGATTCAGTGCTGGGGTGTAGCGTAGCACGTGGAGTCTGTAAGATACATGGTAGAAATGAATTAGGCATGACATTCCCATTATCCCTTTACTAAAGTACCATAATGTGAGATCTATTCCATTATGTGCTCTGCTGCTGTGTGCTCGCTCAAAATTCATAAGAACCACTTCAAAGCTCCTTCAAATTATCTTGTACGTACAACATTTGTGAAGCAAATTTTTCCGTTTTTGATGGGACAAAATACCAAGAAAATGGTGACAAATGATAAGTATAAAGAGAATGCCAAATGCAGAAGCTCGTTTCTTGGAAAATAAACGTAATCTGTGGTTCTAAAAAATCGTAATAAAGCCAGCATAATCAAGCCATTTAATCAAAAAGTGACATTACATTAACGTTATCATTATTGCTATAAAAACCCAAAATCAAAATGTACGAGTGCCGTAAAACAATATAGATATAATATGCTATGTGCTATGCTATTTGTCGAGATTAAAGCAGTTCTTTTACTGGAATATTTTAGTGAGGATGCTTGGAACCTTATTAACTGCCTCAATAAATTATGACAGTAATTCCGAAAAAAGACTGATCACAGATGATCAAGTAAAGCTAAAGTCTTGACAAACGTAATGTATTTCATTTTGACTTCATTTTCTGCGGATGAGCTTATTCTGCCTTTATAAAAACCCTGTAGGAATGGTACCCACATGGGTTTGATTTTCTGGAATGGCATTAATACAAAAGTAAATGGGGAATTTCACCCACTTTGTTTGGATTTCTTGGAAAAGTAACCCTTTTTATCTGGCTATAATTTATTTCAAAATTTCCATTGAACTAAGGACATGCCAAGGTACAGAGGTGGTTTATTTGAGCTGCCTGAAAAAATCCACAAAGAAATATTAGTCCCAGCGTTCTCATATTCCTTCTACAGAAGTGAAGCTGTATCTCAATCAGATTTGTAGGGAAATTGCGCCACGGAACGATCCTCAGCTGGGGAGCACACATTCACAGAATATTTAAGATCAGAAGAAGGGGGAATTAACTGGCAGAGGGGATTTAAGGTTGTCTCCTTTATGCAGATTGGTTGAGCTTCTAGCTCCGAGTTTGTGGAAAAAGGGGAATTTGAGTAATTGCCAATTTGTTCCGGTTTTGATAAGAAGTTAGTTTTCCAAAGTCGATTCTCTGAAAGGAGGTATTCATCATCAAGGGTAGAAATTCTTGAAAGAAATACCTTCCCAGAGGTTTTTCAAAGCCAATAGTGTTCAAGCTCTATCATTGTTGTCTACAAATACCAAATTTATAACGTACCTAGATTATATTCGCCATATGGAATGTTTGACCTAAATGAAATAATGATGAGCTTTACAACAAGAAACACTCTTAAAATCGAAACGATTGAGTTTCCCATCCGACCTTATGCTCATCTAACACGTGTACCCAAAGCAAGCAGTTCTAGAAGGCTATTGAGCTAAAAATTGAGGAAATTTATGTGAGGTCAATCCATGCCAGAGCCACTCACATCTAGCCCATTTCCTCTAACAGATCAAGTGGGAATGACAAGACAGAAGTTGTAATTAGCATGCAAATGAGGTGAAGCGTTACAGACGCATAGTCTGGTCTTTGCTCTGAGATTTCATCTCTGTAGGGCAATTTCCTCATCAAACTCTGTGAACAAGTGTTCCAATGCTTTACATTACCAAATTCGGTCATGGCCATTTGAGATTCCACCCTGTTTTGATGCAACATGTTCCGCTTCATCATTTACAGTCGAAAGGGAGAGAAGAAGAGAACGTCTGAATTTATTTTCATGCTGGTTATTCTCCACCGATTCCATTAACTAAAGCAGGTGTTCTGCTCTCCATAGCTTGTCTATTTTCTTTGACGATGTTCGCCACACCTTGGGAGTGATTGGAGTTCGTATTAAATCAATTTTGTTCGGCATGAGAGAGCATGTAACTCGAGTTGAAAGCTTTGTTGTAATTATGCATGTAATTATACGATATCGATTGGGTTAATCATGAAGTGAATTTATGACTATGGAAAACTGCTTCAACAAATTAGATACTCTGGCCTTTAGCATATATTATCTTTGGTAGAAATGCAGTGCAAAAAAGTGTATTGTTTACGAAACGGATCATTACACCTTCGCCCAAATTCGCTCCTTAAACTAATCCAACAAAAAATCTATTATCTTCATTACATTTATTGTGAAGATTCCCTGAGGATACTTTCAAAAAGTTTTTTTTTATTATGGTCTTCATTTCTCATCGGTAATTACATGGTGAGAGGGGTAGATATAATAAGTGAGCATACACATTTTTATTGGAAGGGGAAGGCCGAAGATACTCGAAGCAAAACTCATTTGGCACAACTTAGCCAGAGTTTTATTGGGGTTTTGATCCTTCCATCGACATCATTATGTTAGCTCCTTGTGTGTGGCATGTCTAATAAGTGGCTTAAGGAAGGGTGGGAAAGGAAAGATCGTTACAGCAGCCCTCCCTTCAACTTGTCGTGGTATTTGAATCGAGTTTATGTCTTGAGACGGCTACATTATTCTGAGAAAATGGGATGTGGTAGCATATTATCTTGCGACCCCGTTGTATACGCAAACTTTTATAAACTATTTCTAATAAATTAAAAATTCTGAATAGAGTCAAATTTGTAAAGTTTTTTTGTAAAGCTGTACAAAAACTGCATACCGCACATGAGCCAATTTCAACTCGTCAGCACTGTTACTTAAAATGGTGGCAGAAAGAAGAAATGCTAGATAAGGTAAGAATGCATTTTAATCATGAAAACAATGAGCAGTCTACTTTACTTATTTGAAAAGGTTTCGTGCTACGAACGAATCTATCATTGGAAAGCAAGTAGATGAAAATATACTGAAATACAAGGGCAATCTACAGTGCTTTCCTTTGCAGAACCACTATCTTTGTTCCCTTTCACCCATTAAAATTGTGGTCTTGCTCATGATTGTGATTGGAGATTGAGAAGGATATCAACGCAACTATATAAAGATCATCATCCTTCCGACAATTTTTGTTCCCCTAACTATTTTCTTTTCCATTTTCACCAAAAAGAAAATCAACTTTCCTCACACCAAACAGTGGGGTTGTGTTTAAGTGGGTAGGGCATTATAGTTTGAAAATGATGATAGAGTTTTGTTGGTGGCATTCCCATTAATGATAGTAGAATACACTGCTGGCTTTCTATATTCGAAACAAATTCTTTGCTTTTTCATTCTCTCGCATATCTATATGATTGTTGATGGCATTTCCTCTTCAGTCAAAAGTCCCGGAAGTTTGGACAACTCTGCACTTTCCCTATACAGATATCTATAATACCACCATTCATGAAGTAAACTCTGATTCTATCCAACAAACTGGTTCAACTCCACATGAACTTTATCATGGAGGAGTATTTATATATATCAGCAAGTGAACTGTAAGAGGAGTTTCCTCCTTAGGGATGAAACGCATGATAGAATCCTGGTAATGACATTTCATCCTTTTTTCTCCCCCGAAAAAAAACGGAGAAAAAATACAGATAACTTGGTTGGTAATCACACTGCTCAACTAGAAACTAACTATTTTTTGGTTTGTGCTTGGCTTACTGAGAATAGTGAGAGGAATGAAATGAAAGAGAGGGAAAGAGTGAACCCAAGAAAAAACCCATTTGAGAGTTGGAACTTCGTCGTCCAGAGCTTTCTCACTTTGGCATCCCAAACCTCCATGGCTCAAGAGGAATCCCCTTTTCCCTCTTCACTCGTTTACTAATAATACACGTAACTATCAATTTCATACTGGAAAAATGCAGCAACCAACATGCAAGGGTCAGACTAGGCGGTGGAAATTGCCAAAGAGGAAATCATACAGTTCACCTCGAAGATGGGAAATGAAAGGGTTGCATTACGCACTTTTCCCATGAATAAAAAAAGAAAGCACGCAATGAACAGTGTGGAGCACGTACGCTTCTGTTAAAATAATAGTTATTTTTTAAGTGTATTTACCCTTTAGTACAGGGCAAAGTCGGCAAGTAGATAGTGGAGTGTAATGATAATATATTATTTTTTCCCGTTTTTCTAGTTTTCCTCAGTAGTTTATAGGTGGATTGTGATGAGTTGGGTAGGTTTCGTAAGTTGCGTGTGGGTATAGGAGAATCGAAAACATAGCATGCACGCATCGCTCAGCTCTGACAAGCATTTCGGCCTTGCTTGTCGGCATGTTTGAAGATATCAATGTGACAGCATCTACACAAATCCGTTCTTCATCCAACAAGTTTTAGAGCAACACTGTCTTTTAATATCAATCTTCTCCTTGAAGCCTTGCCCTGTGTTCCTTCTGGAAGGAAAAGACGCCATGAGAGTCATGTAATGGGATGTCGTATTGAAACATAAATACACAGAGAGTGCTCCTTTCTTTCTTCGTCTTCAGGGCAAGTCGGCTTTCACTTAGCTGACACTATGAGCAAGACGATATTGCTTTGGTTTCATTATTCGATGGAATTTGTGGGATTTTTATTTGATAGCTACTTTACTTCTTTTCTTTCTCTTTTCTCTTTCCCCTCATTCTAGTGAAGGCTTGCAAGTGGCGGATGAAAGCTTTTGGTTGACTTGCTCCTTAAATACATGCACCCTTTTGCTGAATGAAAATACACATTATCTGCTCGGCTCAGACAAAGTTACGATAATGAGACAGGCGTCCTATCATTTGACAGCTTTTTACGAGGCTAATATAAAGAGAAATGAGAACTTTTTTCCTCTTGCTTTTCTAGTTAGAGTGCTTATCGAGTGGGTAAATGGGGGAAATTATATCGACGAGTGGAAAAGGGGAGACACTTAAATTTGTGCATTCTTCTTGTCTTCTACGACTAGCATAGTTTACGTGGATTTTGTTCCACTTATGAAGAGCCAATTCATATTTTTGGAAGCAAATGAGAATTGAGGGGAAGTAGGGTGATGTGATAGAGTTTACATAGTTGACGTTTAGAATTGCCATTTTTTGCAATGTAAGCGCGAACAAATAATGTAAGATTTTCAGAGTATGGCATATGGATGCTGTAGTATTTTGTCATTCTGTCTGCATTCCCTAAGTGTCGTTTCAGTTCTGAGTGGCAGCTATTGTTTTGCTTAGAAATTATAGGTTTAGGAGACGTTGTTAAATGCTACTTATTTTTAACCTCACTGATACTGCTAGGAACTGGATGATGGGCCCTTTCCAAAATTTTACATGATTAAAATAAAACCCAAAAGCGAACTACTAGCCTATCTCATCTACATGTTATGTATTAGAAGTCTATAAGGAATAAAAACTCTGCATAAAATCAAAACAAACGACAATATTGAACTGTACTTACAGTTGGTATTTTTTGTTAAACTTTAATCTCAAGCTTTTGACCGAATTCTTTCAATGTATATTAATTTGGAATTTAAAAATATTTTGTAAGTAAATATCAAATATGTTTGTAGTCTTTGTAGACATGATCATAAACCATAATGTCACGATCTTCACATTTTGTACTCCTTCGCAATGACACTTGCACCAAACCTGAATAGTATGTCGTATAAAACGATATACATTAAGCTTAGAACAGCGTTCAACTTTACAACCTTTCAGTCTATGATAAGGGAATATGATTAGATTCGTACCATAATACAGATATTAAACAAATACCTTGATGATATAGGTATTTTATTTAGTCTAAAACCTTGGCGAGATTTAGTGATCCGTAGATCTGGATTCTATTATGCTCACAAACCCCGGTATTATATTAATATCTGGAAAATTACCCACGTTTCCACAAGTTCTCTACTTAAATCATCTCCATTTATATTAATATTGGTAGAAAATTGCCGGAAAAAATTAAACCTCTCCTAATCTCATTATATCAACCTAAAATGCAAGCTAAGCCTGGATAAAGCACCATAGCCAGCTTTTGCTTTCCCATCTTTTCACAATATTATCTCAGATTTGGCTTAAATGTGACCTCATCTGGTCATTAAGTA
>JAHZNA010001590.1:0-13079 GCA_027743935.1 Sinodicranocentrus sp. ZH6
GGTATAGTGGGGACCCAATATGATAAGGTACCGGTGTAGACCCGGTACGGTATGGTGGGGAACCAGTATGGTAAGATACTGGTGGCGACCCACTTTAGTAAGCTTGGGACCATCCACCTGTATTTTGTACATATGTAATATTGTTTACAACAGAAAATGCGGTAAATTGAAAACCGAGAATTTTTTCGTGAAAAATACAAAAAGTACTACCTATATGCAAATATGCAAATGTGTGGTTTCATTTACTTACTTTTTCATGACTAGTTACAGTTACAATCTAATTTTAAGTGGTGTAAAATATATTTTTTGCAATATGCCACACTGGGAAAAGTAAAGAACTCGGAGGTACATTGTATGACGGAATTTACAGGTGTTTATTCGGTTCACGATAAGGTATTGACTTTAAAATTTGTACCAAATTTATCAAATTTATTTTTTATGAGTTTTAGCAAATTTATGTACGAAAGAGGCTTAAACATAAAAGATTTTAGCTGAAACTCGGGTTGGACTAATTGATTGGTCGGGACGAACGCAAAATTGATGAAACAATAAATGACATAGACATTTCCATTTCTTTACTTAGGTGTTGGGAGTTTCAAGCTGAGCTTGATCATTTATACATCAGTAAAATGTAACGCATTTAGATTTTAGAAATGGTTCAGTTCATCAATCGAATTACAAATCTTAAATGGTTATGCTCGTTATGCTTATGTTTGATTTTAATGATTTTATGCATTAGCTCTAGATAAACTAGGATTCGGGGATTTTAGACAAGCTGCTCAAGAAGTTATGGAAGATTGTAAACAAGTAGCTGCTAAAAGACGTCGCCAATCCACCCGTTTGGAGCATCTGGGTATTCCAGAGGAAGAACTGCTTCGACAGCAGCAGGAACTTTTTGCTAAAGCACGGGAAGAACAGGCCCAAGCAGAACAAGCGCAGTGGCAAATGATGCAACAGCAGCAATTTGCTGCCCAAATGGCACAGGCACAGCAGGCCCCTGGTGGACCTCACTCTTCAAATGCAGAGGATGATGAATACTAATAATAGAATACTAATGTCATTGTATCTTTTTTGTAAATAATATTAATCTTTACTATTACTACTGTAAGAAAACATCGGGACTCGTAATTTACTACTCTAAACAAGATTCGAAATAAACACTTCAACAACAACGTTGAAAAGTCCTCCCAAAAATTCCATATGCGACAGTTTATATAATGAGTTTGACAAAAGATATACATAGAATTCAAATGGACACAGTAAAAAATACTATGTGCTTTATATAAATAACTGGAAAAAAGAAGCATACGATACATTCGTTAATCAAGGTTGAGACGAAACTACATGCTTTAAAATTGTGTACATAGACTGGAAAACAAAAGTGAGCAACAATACGATGGAGCACATCAGCACATCTTTTACGCTATTACTTACTATCATAGAATATGCGTCAAATTGCATAAATGTAGACTTACTACTTACTGATATCACCAGTTAAAATGTGAATACAATAAGACGAATTTCTCGTACACTACTCATGGTGTACAATTATCACCCTCCTGCAACAAAATAACAGCATCCGCGACTCGCGCAACCATTGCTGGACCACTGTCAGCACTCAGTTTTGACTTCCATATTTGTGATAGCAATTCATTAGCGATGTCCCCTCCACGCGCATGAGTCCACTCATACTGCGAGAAAATATCTTGGGAGACTCGAAGAGGAAAAAAAACGGTAGCACGCCTGTGAAGAGGATGAGTACTTTCACAAAGTCCATGAAAAAAATGCAGATGATCTTCTGACTCAATTTTGTCCAGATCCAGAGAAAGTAAAACCTTCCCCTCGTGATTAAAATATTCTATAAGGTCAGAGCGGATGTCATCAATAGGGGATTTCAAAAACGCTAATGGTCTCAACTCTTTCACATCCGCAGTATTCCCACTTTTGTTCAACAATGGAGCCACCGCTGAATTCACAATTTTTCCAATCTTTTTGAGGAAACAAACTGGAAATTTGTCATCCATTGTAGGTGGAAATAACACAGTGATGGCTGCAGGGTGTTCCGGTTCAGTCTTGGCAAGTGTAGAAGCTATAGAAGCAACAAGCTGTATCCAAGTTTCACTAAAAATGTAAATATAAGTCAACAATCTAACAATAAAACAATCTTATCGTAGATTTATGGTATTCTAGCCGAAATTCCAACATCAGCAAGTAAGACTCATTCTGATTTCCAAAATTCTAAATCAACTTACTTATTTTGTTCGGGAAATTCCAAGCGCAGCGCTTTCGTCCCACTTAAAAAATTGATCTGCGCTTTTTTCCAAGTATATCGAGGCTTATTGGCAAGATTTGTCTTATTTGAGAAATCGATCTGAAAGTACATTACTAGTGCAGCAACCACGAGTACGACTACTGCAGAGATCCATACCCTGGGATTTTTTAAAAACCCGTATAGCTCACGAACTACTACAACTTTCCTTTGTTCCGGAGGAACCGATTTCGCCCTCTCTTGTTGTTGTTCTGTTTTCCGATCATGATCAGCTACGTAGTCCTCCCATTTTTTCTTTTTTGGAGCTGGACTTTCGGGAGGATTGTCTGAACTTCCGCCTGACGTTCCATGAGCAACCTGAGCCGTCCGTTTATGATTATGAGGGGTAAGTTTCGTAGGGGTAGCAGGATCAGCTTTCACTCTGTATTCAGGGTCATCTCCATTCTCCGTTTCTTCTGCATCCTCCGTATCATCCTCTGTTTCTTCTTCTACCACTTGATCCACATCAGGAGGACCTTTCCCCTCATTTAATTTCGCAGACTCCCCATTTACAATTTGATGCTCTACCTCAGAAGGTTCTACTGAATCCATTATTCTTTGATGATGACTGAAATTTAAAGAAGAAAGAAAATACAATGATTTCTTCGTATAGTTGATAGTACGCACATATTTACTATACCTGGTAATAAAACTTACAACGTCTATACGAATCGTGGAACGTTTCACAAGACGTTCAACGTTGGACGTAGAAACATGAATGAGATGTCGCTTGCGCGATTTGTGTAATCAGATAAAACAAACACCTATTGACAATCAACAAAAGCATTAAAATTGCATGTATCATTTTATCGTTTATCGATATATGTCAATACAATACAACAATAGTGTTGAAAATGAGAATGGGTAATAATTGCTAACTTATCGATCGCTCTTTCAAATGCTAACCTTTATTTAAAGTCGTAAGGATGTTACCCTCTATTATAATTATAGTTGATAGTGACAAAATATTCAAATTTTCAAATAATAAGATGACAGTCAGTCAAATTTCATTTCACACCAACTTTAACTGAATAATCTTGTGTATTGTCGATTGTCGTGTTACTTACTAAATTTCATAAAACTTGGTGAACGTGCAGACCAAAAGAATAAATTTTAGTAAATCTCTTGTTCAATGCGATGTTTTGATGGAAAACGTATCCTCTAAAATAAAATCGTTCGTTTTCTCTTTTTACCTCTCCGGTTCCCTCTTCCAGAGCTGAGAGTAGGAAAATATCTCTTGTGTATTGTGTTCTGTATGCCGTATTTTTAGTCAGATTTTGGTATTACGAAAACACATAGTGAAGGATCTTTCCTACAGAAGCAGTATAAGATTCCCCTCCCCACATTTACTGTCACTAGTAAGTAAGTACCACATGATGATTTTGTGATCATTTGTATCGGAGGAAGAAAACACAGCACATCAGATTAGAGTAGTGGTGCGGTGGCGGTATAAGAAGGAAGATTTTACATAAAGAAATGCTTGCAGATATTTTACTAGAGTAGGAAAATATCTCTTGTGTATTGTGTTCTGTATGCCGTATTTTTAGTCAGATTTTGGTGCTACGAAAACACATAAGTGAAGGATCTTTCCTACAGAAGCAGTATAAGATTCCCCACATTTACTGTCACTAGTAAGTAAGTACTAACGATAAGTACCACATGATGATTTTGTGATCATTTGTATCGGAAGAAAACACATCAGATTAGAGTAGTGGTGCGGTGGCGGTATAAGAAGGAAGATTTTACATAAAGAAATGCTTGCAGATATTTTACTGAACATTTTACTTCTGAAAGAGAATATACAGAGCAGAGGAGCAAGCAAAACTGAAAAGATACCACTCCTAAATAATCCTAATTCCAGTAAGATGAAAAAACATATTTAGGAATAAGAACACACATAACGATTCTTGTATACGTCGTCTAGCCAGTGTCTGAGTATCACAAGTGCTTATCTGAAGGTACACAGCGGACAGCGTGAACAGAAAAATCAGCGGAGTAGCGTTGAAAATGATAATAGAGAAACAAAATGATTTTTCTTACTGCTTCAAGTTGACACTGACCATCACAAATTCTAAAAATGAAAGCCTTCGTGAATGTGAATCCGAACTATGTCTGAGTCACTTGTCAATTTACTTCAACGACAGCATACGTTCCTAGTTGTAGTTGTGTGAGCAAAACATGATCAATAATTTGACACGTCGTTTTAGCTTCTAGCTCTGTGTACAAGCTTGTTGTTAGACGTGCACTTTATGTGTATATGCATTCCTCAAAATCTAGTTCGAAATTTCATCTTTTCAACATGACTGTGGAAAAACGGATTTTCGCGTGGGGTCGCATAGTTTGTTTAATTGTCATCGGGTTAAGTTTGCTTTCACCGGAAATAGGAATGGTGGAAGCAGGAATGGTTCGATCGATGTTGAATCGTGCATATTCTTTTATGGGCTATGAAACCTGCGACCATCCAAATGTCCACAACAAGGCTGCTGTTCGTAAGTTTAACGTAAATGTAGAGCATTTCAGACTGGAAATAATACTATGATATACCAGTTATACATTTTTGTCTAATAGGTCTACAGAAGGCGTTCAAAAAAGATTTATTTGGACAACATCTGGCCATGAATATAACTACCACAGCTCTAAAAGCTCATTTAGATGATCCTTACCCTACGAAAGCGCTTGTACTAAGTTTACATGGCTGGGCTGGATCTGGGAAAACTTTCACTTCTCAGCTTATTATGAATTCATTGTATCACAGGGGCTTAAATAGTTCCTTTATACGTTTTTTTATGTCTAGTTATCATTTTCCCGATCCTTCCAAAGTCCATGAGTATCAGGTAGGTAACAGGTGGAAAATATGTGTTTTCAGAATTTTAACTATTTGAGTCCAATTCAGCTAAAGCAAAACGTAATATTTTTTTCCTCGATTTCATAGGCGCTAATTAAATCGAATATTCAAGACATCGTCAAAAACTGTCCTCGGGCTTTATTCATCTTTGATGAAGTAGACAAAACACCGTCTGGAGTATTGGATGCGTTAGTTCCGTTCATTGACCACCCAGGCAATCTCTTGGATGGTTTCGACTATAAAAAATCGGTTTATATTTTCTTAAGTAATACTGGAGCAAATGATATTACTCGGATTACCAAAGATGCATGGCATGAGGGTAAAAATCGTGAAGAATTAACATTTAAAAATTTTGAAGAAACGCTTTCGAATGAAGCTTTTAATTCAATAAGTAAGTTCAGAAAATTATGTTGGAATACTATATTGTATTTTATTTCTGCCCTAGAAATTAGCTTAACAAAAAAATTCTTATGATTGCAGCAGGGGGTCTTTACAAAAGCCGTGTTATTGATAAAGTTTTAGTCGATTTCTTTGTTCCTTTTTTGCCTCTTGAACGGCAGCATGTTATATCATGTATTAAAGTTGAAGCAAAGAGACACGGTATGAACCCAGAAATTATCGATGAAGAAGCTGAGTAAGTAATAATTATAAGTATTTTTCAGCAGACAACAAACTCTTGCCCCATTTTTCTTACATTTGGGAATTTTTATAACTTAACAGGAAAATTGCAGATTTAATGACATATTGGCCATCCGACTTAAAGCTGTACTCTACCAGTGGTTGTAAGAAAGTAGATACCTTTGTCAAATACCGGATGGCCGAGTTGAGATTGTTATCTGATGTGGACGACATCGATGAAGACGATGATGTTAATAACGACGAATTGTAACTGACGGTTCAAGACTGAATTGTGATATATTAGTGAAACAGTGCAGGATTTCGCTATTTTATCCTCTCAAATAATCTTTACTGGAGTAATCGCCTTATTCCATAATTTATAAAAAGTGGCTCATTATGTGTTTTATATGTGTGCGTTAAAAATATTTACTTTAAGCATACGAGATTAGTACAAGCCAGACCCAGTGAGTGCAACATTTTAACGTTATTTATATATTATGCCAGCTCCTTATTTGTTGCTTTCTACTTTTTGTTTTATGCTTTATATTTTCGCGAAAAAAACTCAGATATCCTCAAACTGCAGGCAGTGCCCAATTTCATCGTAGATAATGCAAAATGCAGCATCCACATTTAGTGTATTTTCCCCATTTAAAATTGTTTCTCTGACGACTAAAATTTTGGTAAATTGACAAAATACATTATATGCGGATTCCGCATATTGCATTTCTACGATGAAAACTTAGCATGTTTAAGTTCTTCCATATTATTGACGGAATGCAAATGTATGTGTGCTTCCGATTTTAACTGTTCATTTTGCAAATAAAGTGCAATCGTAATTTTTAGATCGTTATAAATGCCTAAAGTTTGAATTGCTAAGAAAAGAATGTGTCTAAAATTGTGAAATAAAGTGTATTTTAAGGTGAAATAATAGTACTTTTATTTCTCGTCGTAATGAGTTATATTTGTACGTTCAAATGATAACATTACATTACCTACATACTAATTTGGCACTAAAATGATTTTCTTGAGAATATTTGATTTCCTTTGTGTGTATGATTAGCATCAATGTGGTATTGTTTTTTAAACTTCATGATGTTACATCTATATATGACTCATTTAGTTTCACTTTCACAATATTTATCAATTTTATAATCATGCATGTAATAACGCTCATCGATCCTAGACCTTAAACAAATGTTCGCGAATTTGCAGTTACCACTACACGTAAGCTCACATACTAAAATCTAAACTAAAGCGCAGAAATACCCAAAACGTAGCAAGTGTCTACCAACAGGATAAAATTGTAATCAACGATACTAAATACATAGTGAAAAGTAGTGGTATCGTATCATCAATAAATATAAAAATACAATATATTAAGATCACAAAACAACAAAATACAAGAGTAAAATCGTAAAAAATGGATGATTGTTTTTTTCACAAAAAATCATTGTAAAATCACAAAAAATGAAATAAGAGAAAACTGCTCGATCAAGTCCTTAAATATCTTTGGTTAAAATTAATATAATGCAACCTGTGCGATACAGTTTTTCTTTGTTGTCTTAAGAGTTATGTTTCTACGCAGACATTTTTGGACAGCTTTCGAAGATATGATAGTCGTAAACGATTATCAGTTTAAAGAAAGACTTGTCATTTTAGGATGGAGTTACAGGTACCTGCGTAAGGGGTAATGATTGATGAGTAGCTGACTCCGTCGTACTATAGTCAAAGTGTACGATACCTTCACCGTAACTGACTCGATCAAATGGTTTTTCTAAGCGAGCGTCCAATCTGAAGTAACATTCAAAATTGTACATATAAAATAATGACTATTCCTACATGGATTACTAAACCATCGTGGTAGCAATCAAATAAATAAAACTCACCCACTAAAGCTCTCAGCGAGAGAGTTGTGCTGGTACCAGTTAATCAATTCCACTACAGACTTAAAATATCGCGACTCTGACAAATAAAATAACTTCTCGTCTCGGGTTACTAAAATCTTCATGTGCTTTACTTGGTCATTCCATCTATTGTTTAAAAATATTATGTTACGTATTTTATAATGTTTTCCATGTTGGCATGCTTTAATGGGAAACTTACTTTAACGACAAAGCATAAACTGCATCATTAGGTACAGCAGCAGCCGTTGTTGAAGCTGGTCTGACTCTCACCAGAAATGTACCGTTTGTCTGCCCTTCTAAAACACTTGTTGCATTGTCCCTATCCATTTCTCCACCGTACCATGCATAGCTTTCCAAATGATTCAAATTAACGTAATGGTGGCAAGGTTGGGAAGTTGACAACCGCATACCATTTGAAGTACATGGTGAGTTGAGATTGTTTAGTGGTAGCGGTGGAGAGGATGGACTTGTCGGTATTTTAATCCCTCCTGGACTCTGCAGCCCGTCCATGGAATTTAATGATGGACTCTGTTTTTAGATGGTGATACGTTAATTCGTAACTAGAAACTCTGAATGGGAAATATATTCCTAAAAATCCTTACCGATACTGATTCAACTAATGCTGGTGCATGAATTGGCAGAAGTGGAGGTCTTGGAGGGAGTTCAGGTGGATGAACAGTTCCACACTTGGATACAACCGATATGCAATCTCGGTGTACCCCTGCCTCACATCGTACGCAACGATATCCTTGATAAAATAGACCCTTCAAAAACTTTCCACAGCATGAGCAGTTTGCTCCTTTTGGGAATGTATACATTGTCCAGTGATGATCTGTTCCTCTACAATCTTCCGGTTGTATATTGTTTCTGGAGAAAATTGTTATGACGTATTTAGTAGAGGATTGACTCTATATTATGCAGCAAGTTTTTTTCTTCTTCTAAAACTTACAGTGCATCTTCTATTGCCTTAATCCATCGTCTTTTTTGCTCCTCCGTTTGAGCATACATTGTGTACACATTTTTTTCCTTGTGATGCACCAAATTCCAGCAAAATGACCATCGAGGATCTCGTATTCCAGATTTTCGAATTGTTTGCGGAACATCCTCAACGCGATACTCTTGAAGACATAAGGAATGCTTATAGCTGTATTGTTCTCCCTAAAATCGCATTACAAATAATAAAAGCTTTATAAATGTCCTTTCGCATCTCACACTTTTGCAGCTTTGTTTTCATGAAAACTGCAAATAAATAATTTATAGTCTATATGAAGAGGAAAGAACCCTGCAGCACAATTACCCCAAAGAGCTTGTCCATCATCTGTTGATGTATTAGAAAGTGGGACAGACATGCAATTCAGAAAACAAGCCAAGTTCGTTTTATCATCAGCAGCACCCAGCACCGAAATTTCAAAAATCACCATAATAATGTGCATAGTAAAATATATCATTAAAAGCTCAAAATCAGACAGAATTTCCAGCAAAACTGCACAAAATTACAGCTGCAATGTTATCCAGTCTGGCATTTGTAAATGCACATACATTATATTCAAAATGTACATAATTTACAATTATGCCTAAAATATTATGCAAGATTTTGACCACTCAATGAACTTACCCGAGTCGGTTTACACATCAGCATAACTTTATCGAATATGAATACATATCTTGACTTGAGACGATTGTCATCATGACCTCTGATACGAAGTTCGCCATCCCTTTGCAACCGCCCGTAGTCCTTCAATTCCATTCCGTCGGGCATTTTCAAATCATATATACTACCCTGAAAGTATAAAAGTTTAGTGTGCAATTGTTCGGTAGATCATTTTATAGTTATGCATGATCAATTATGATAAACTACCAACCTCAATCTGTCGGATTATCAGGAGAGTTTCACTATCTCGTTTCACTTCATTGGTGAACTCGGCAACATCTGTCATTGAATCTCGAGCCTTTTCAATAGATTTGTATTCTTCATAGCCGTGTTGCTCCTAGTGTACAAATTTGACATCATTTTAAGTTAAGTACATCCAACCAACCAATTTCCATTTCAGAGTTAGATTATTTTTTACCCTCGAAGTTTCATCTAAAAGCTTCTGCAGCAGCAAATGGTATTTGAGTATTCTTTGCATTGGAACTGATAAAACATCTCTTAGTTTAAACTTTCCTTCTTTCACATCTTTTTCACATCTCTGAAAGTAATTATACATAAATTGAAATTTGCAAATCATTTACCAAATTGTGCTATCTTGAAAATCTTAAAAATAAGAATATCGTACAGCAATTTCTTGGCTGATATCTACACTTTTGGCACAAATTTCTTCCACCAATGCTTGAGCCCGTGTTAAATTTGCACAGTAGTCGGCATAAATTATAAATTTCTCTTTCCAATGACAAAATACATCTCCTAAAGTTTTTTGGGAGCCTCCTCCGTATGGATAGCCGGATGGCATTGACGAAGAAGAGGACGAGCTTAGAGCTCGATTTAGGTCACTAAGAAAACCTGTATGTATTTCGCTTAGTTCCTGTAATATTTTTATCAAAGTGTCATGTTAATATTTGTCAGTCGGAAATCGGAATTATTTATTTGATGACTTTCTCTTTCTAGACACATACTTTTATTCCGAAAAATATTATTTTTCTGTCATCCTCCTTCAAAATGCTTGAAAGGGGTTTCATGAAATTCTTCTTAACCATATTTAACGCATCAATGTAATTGCTTTCCGTCTCCACAAGTTCACCTTTCACGTAATCCCGTTTTTCTCGTAGTGTAACGGGCGGCTATACGGATAATATCCAGGTGAACATTAAACCACATTTATAATAATGGCTTAAAGCAGCTCATAGCATGTACACATCAGGCAAATACTAAATCATAGACATCACGCCGCATTTTCATAAAAATATTCAAACAATACAAAAACAAATCAAAGCAGTACTTGTCTAGGTTGACGATCAATGTAACACAAGTCTTGATAAATATCCTCTTCAGTCTGAACAACTATTGAATAATACTCTTCCTCAAAGATCTCTTCAGGGCCATTGCTATACGTATAAAAGTGCATCAAAGCAGAAACACAAACATATAAATAAGCTTAACAGACATAAATTAGCAAACATATAAATCTAAAATTAAATGGATGCCATAAAGCAAGCCGTGTATGTATTAACATTAAACATGTTTACGTATATTACATTTCTTGACTAAATTAATCAAAATGCAAAACGCTAATTGAGAAAAACCGCAACATAAAACCACAAAAAAATTCACGACTTTACTGCAGTAGATGCACAGCTGGAGAGCAAAAGCCAAAAACACACAAATTGGTTTTGACAAAAATTCCAACCTGTTTGATTCGGAAAGTTATATAACAAAGTTCCTCATAAATGCTCTCTTCCCTATCCCCTCTGTGCGCCACAACTACGGGAGTTGAGGGCTCACTAGGATTTTACAAAATTGGTTTACGTGTTACTTTACTTTGTTACGGTAAATACTGAGCAATTACAACATTCAACTTGCAAATTTGCGACTTTTTTGTATGTTACATAAGTACAAACTGTGGAGATTTAGTATAAAAAATTTCACAATACCTTGCCAAGTCCTCCAGATTCTGGCACATTTCCTCATCTAAAATAGGAGCCCGTTCTCCAAGTGCAGAAAATGCTCTAGAATAGTAGCTTTCGTTAGTTTTATTTTATTTCCAAAAAAATCTTCTGAATTCTTTCTGAAATTAATGAAAAGAACTTACTCTATTCCTGTTACAGCAGCTTTTGGAGATGATGATAGTTTAGACAATGTGAATAGTACTTTCCCAAAGTCAGATAGGTCGAATAACATGGAAGGTTGAAACAAGTCTGTATCTTTGAGCTCGAAAACATTTTTACAGACTTGGAGAAATGTGCGAATGTTGCGTAAACAAAGAAACTGCGAAAAATATTGAGGAATTTTGTTTGCATCATATACTTAATTTTAATTGTAAGCCCGCATGAGATCCCCCACAAATGCAATTTTCAATTTACCTGTGCCATTTGTGGTCGTTGAGAAATATCCTTGAGATCCAGAGCACCTGGACAAATAATGTTTAAAAGACGACATAATTGAACTCCATCCCTTAGTGTGTAGGCCAGATCCTTGATTGTCGCAGTAGGCCAGTTGGCACGATGGTCTGAAGATAAAAGGCCAACGCTCGTCAGCCATTTGCAGCAATCTCGCCAATTTTCTTCGCACATGATGTAGCTGTCAAGGGCATTGACTACTGCTGGTGATAGTTAAAATTTCAAATAGTACCGAACCGACACATTTACAACTTCTTAAGTACGAATGTAAGCGAAACAAAAATTGCCAGAACAAGTAATGGAACTGGCTCGTATTGTTCCAAGCTACGTTTTACAACCTGGAATAAAATGGAATAAAATACGACCAAAGTTAAAATTATATGATCGAGAGGTAGAATGCAAACTGGAACTACGTGTTGCTGTTGCTTATATATAAAACACACCTTCCAGAATACAAGGTTGTAGTGTAGTGTAATATAGCGATCCCACAAATTTTGTGGAAGTTAATTTGAAGCACTCTCGTTGTCGTTCGGAGTAATTATCGCAGGTAGGATTTCAAGAAATGAAGAAAAAAGCTGGATTGCAGAAAGTATTTTTATGTATGTCGGTATACAGACAAAGTTTAGTTGGTACTGAGATCGACATCAAATGTCTCTTAATGCGTTTTAATTACTTTCTATAAATTCGTTCACATAAAAGACAGCACACGGTAACTGTGAAGTTTGCTCACTTCCAAGCAATCAATATCAATATAATGTCCTTTTCCAAAACGAATGTCCCAGATTGACTTTTAAATCCTTTGCTCTTTCTTACACATATCCTAAATCTATAAAGTTGTTTTAAAAAAATAGGCCATAAACTATCTTTTGCCAAAATTCTCTGTTTAAAGCGGAACTAGCAAGGAAGCAGGAAAAAGTTTAGAGTTCTAAGAACTCACAGTTGAACGAAGCTACTTCTCGGGAAGTGTCTATTATAAAATCTAAAAAGGCCAATAAATGAGTCAAAGAATGAAAGAGATTATATATTCTGAACACACGTACATGTATCCCCTTCCATTGACTGTGCACAAGCACATACCGTTTGGATCCGATAATCAGTTCATTTACACATGGAACAAGAACACATCTTTCACTCGTATATCTTATGCAGAAATATTACTTTACACAGAAAACAACTCTTCATTCGTGATCTTAATTCTGATCTCTAATGCAGAACAAGTGAATTCTGGTATGTATGGTGCAAAGATCGAGTACGTACAACAAATTACTAGATGTGCTATTCTCCATAAAGGATAATATCCTGTTATAAAGTCTATAAACTCTGAATGAAGTTCTCTCATCCACAGCTTGTT
>JAHZNA010001591.1:0-26510 GCA_027743935.1 Sinodicranocentrus sp. ZH6
AACACCCTAGGAACTCAGTAAAACACCCAATAGGGTCGTTTCACATATTACTGTTGGACCTTAGAACACAAAATCAATTTAAAAAGTACGAATAAAATGCGCACACACAGACAGACAGACACACACAGACAGACACACACACACACACACACAGACGGCATTTCATAAGCTCGCTCAAACCCTTTGCGAGCTGATAAATAAGGCTATTCGTACAAAAATTGTTTTTTTTTTGAATTTTCATTTCTTTCACCCGGTAAAGCTCAAATCTGTTATAATTTTTCTCTTGAACTAACATCTGAAATTTGACTCTTGTCAAACATAATATCCATATCTCCGCAATGTTGGCATATTAGCAAAATATTATTTTCCCTCAAGGCAATAAAGCTCATCCATGCAAACTAGGTGGAGGTGATGAGGTTCACGTGAAATGAAAACAATGAGTACCCACTTACCTTCTTGACTGTGTATTTGCTCCTCTACTTAACCTAATCAAAATTCGTTTATTTATCCTGATAACAGTGATAACTACTAATACTTCTCAACCTGTCTATTTGGGGCAAAGGAAGATATCCCATTTCCAAAAGATTAGAAAGGAAACGTAAATCCCAGTTATCAAATTGAAAAAACACGGAATGCCTCATAGCCTGATCCAGTTTCCACTGCACTCAGTTATTCCGCGAAATCAATGAAATCTCATCACTACCGAAAATAAATAATCTTGGATTTCCGAAAACCTGCATCCAAATCTACATCACGGTCAAATCAAAATGTCAGCTACGAACCGAAATAGTCTATTTATTATTCTGATTATTACTCGCACTCATCCCTTAAAATTTAGTCACATGACTGGTTAACGATCCATGAATAAATTCCCTGACGTTTGGTGCAAAATCTAAATGCATACAGCTCCCCTGTTTCAAATGATCAGGCTTCCTCTTTTCTCCCCATCCTCATCGCCTTGGAACGTTCTGCTTAGGAAAAAGTGTTCACTTGCAAATCCCTTTTAATGACTGCTATTTCAGATATCATGGAGGAAACCTGGTTGTTTATTATTCCACAAGGTAATAATCTCATCAGATGACAAACTCATCCTTCATGCCACATTCCCCTCATATTCCTGTCAGCACGAGAGGATGTTGATGGCAAAACGGTTGATTGAGTTGGAAAGCAAGGACAAGGGACTATTACCCATCATTAAAGTCGATTCATGTGAAAGGATAAACAATTTAAAGGACATAAAATTATTTACGGGAAGGATGCCACACACAAAACTTGGGGCAGTCTGCTAAAACATAATTCCGCAGTAGTTCTTGCTCCCACGTGCTTTCCACTTCCTTCCTAGCAATTCGGAACGACGTCAAGAAAAGAGAAACATGCTTCGGACAAGTTGATTTGCAACTGTTTCCATTTAATATTTACACATTTAGCTTTTCTACCTCTCGTGATTGCTCAAGTGTGAAATCACATCATTCGCGGAAGCACATTTTACAAAGAAGACAAGGGGACTAATCCGATAACACTTTTCTTCTTCTTCTTCTGGTTCCTGTGTATTATTGCCTATTATTGCATGGTAATTTTTTTGTTAAGGTTCTTTACTCCTCTTCTGCACATTGAGAGGTGTATTACTTGGCCTACATAAATCCACCATTTTGAATGAACATGTCATCCCTTAATGGGAAGAGTACACATAAGAAAAGGAGCTCCCTAGAGGAGTTCTTATTGAAAGGAGAGAATTACACATGAAGCTTATCAATGACATTGGGTAAATGCTTAAAAGAGTATGTATAGGGCCACCCCAGAGTTTTTATATAAGAATGTGGTGTGCCCACCACAATGGGAGCCACCAACGCTGGGAAAATCCTAGGAAGACACTATAGTGAAATTTTATTTGTATAAAGTATTTGTGGCGTTAGAGTGAAAAAGCAAATTTGAAATTGTACAACTTCCCTTTCACCGTCCCATGGCGACAATAATATCAACAAAAGAGAAATCTATAGATAATGACATTATTGAAATGAAAAGGAAAAGGAGTTTGCAAGGCGATGAATAGATTTTTAGAATTTTGTAACAATATGACAAAACCGACACGTCTAGAAAACGTGCTAGTATGGCTCCTACGCAAATTACGAAATTAAAAATCCACATTGTCATTCCTCCCAGGAGAAATTTCTGAGAAGTACCATGAAAATTCAAATGATCAGGATACATTGAAGTTGGAAAGGCGAGAACTTTGTTAAACCTCAAATTAAGGTGAACAAAATGCGTAGGAAGTGAGATGATATAGGAAAGAAAATCTTTCTTAAACTTCCAGAACAAACTAGGATATCGGGACATGTTACCTTGTCACAGGTAGGATATATTATAATGAGTGAAAGTTAAACGCCCTGTGTGAGCAGTCTTACTCACAAAACACGTAAGCTCTGAATTTTTAACGAATAAGATCTCCCTATCTCCCCTTTGCTGTCACAGAAGAGGAACTTTGAAGATTTTTTAGTCATTGCACTGCTTCTAGGAAGAGAATAAAAGCACTTAATATTCTTACAAGAAACCAATACAACATCAAAGGCATGCAATGTTTAGATTTCATTCCCGATGGAGCAGCGAAAAAAACCTGTCAATGGGGATGCTTGATAATGGAGCATATAAAAACAGGAAGATAATGAAGCATCATGATTCGTACTTTAACTATTTTCCCATCCTGGCCACATCGTCATTTACCAAGATTACAAAGGAAAAGGAAACAATCGATTTTTTGTCAAAGTTGCGCCATTTTATGCGTTTTCCTCCAACATCCAAAATTTAACGTTAAGTTCACGATGATGTATGTAAGATGTAGCCATTATCATAACAAAACATTCAAGTTTTACGCTTAAGTTATCTTCACCACCGTCCTTATTTCCACTCCATTGTAGTCTCTCCGCTGACGTGAATTTTTTCACACGAAGCGAGCAGTCAAAATCTACATTTTTCCAGAGTTTGAATTTTCCTTATTTTGAAATAAATTCAGAAATAAACGTGAATTCATGAATTCAATTCCCTTTGAACTTTAAAATGTGAAGAGGAACTTAACTTCAAATGAAACACTTTTTACTGTCTTCTTTCGCCAAGTGTTTGCATTCAATCTGGAAAATTTCCTGTGACCACACTACATATTTACTTGTGAAAGTGGCTGGCATAAAAGGAACAATTGACTTTTACTGTCGAAGAGTTACTCTTCGCCTTGGGGCATCCTGTTTTCAACATTTTTCAGGTGGCTTTAGAATGGAATTCTTGATGAATGCAATTTTCGTCGAGGAATGAAAATAGACCAAAATGAAGGTTGGACTATATGGGTTCTCAAATCCTCACGTGGGATACAGGAAGGGAGTAGGATATCCCGTGAATTTCGCAACTTTCTCTTTTCCAGGTGAGCACGGTGATAATAAGCAGCGTAAACGTTGTTAAAAGCTTCAAAAGACAACAAAGCAAAGCGTGGGAAGGGTGAGTCGTGTGAGTCAAGAGCTGCTCATGGAAAAACAGAAATAATTAGGGAAATAACGTTGTCGTCGTTCACATTTAGACAGGAACAAGTTCAAATATCAAAAGTACCTCAAAAGTTAAATAACTGACGTTGGGACATTTCTTTTTTATGTTTGTTTTTAAAATCTTGTATGTAGAAAGTAACAACATGCATAATATATATTAGTCTGCAAGATTTTAACCTGTAGAATATAATGCAATTTTTAAAAAAATCCTGTCAAGCAGGACGTAGGAATGCAGCTATCTCTTTCAGTGAAGATCACAGATTAATGAACACAGATGTGAGAAATGTGATATTGAGACACACTTGGATGAACAAATTTGCCGTTGAATGCGTATATGAGTGTAGGTGCGTAGGGATGACTTCAAATCCAGTCTCGTTTAGCATGACAGGGAATTCTCACGGTATATGAACAACCCGTTAATATTACGCAAAACGAAACGATTATGTGTACATGTAGAAAACTGTGATCAATTTTCAAAACATTTAAATGTGACTTGGAAACGCTTGAGTAAGCTATGCTAATAAAAGGTTCCCCTTTGTGACTAGTGATTGTCTTTATCAAAAAATAAAATATAAAGACATTGAATAAGTTCAACATAGGCGTGGCTGTTGTTGTTGCTGTTCAACTCCGAACTGATATGTAACAGGTAATTCATGCTGACTCTCTGGCTAGAGTAGATTTCCAAATTCCGCCTCATAATGCCCCATTGAAAAGAAATATAAGCGTAATATGTCTTTTAGCCTTTTAGCTTTAGCATTGCATCGGACTGGCATCGCTGGAAGTGGGGGAAAGGGGGAAACATGCATTGCATCTTTTTTCTACTCCTTTCTCAGCCAATTTTTGGCACGATATGCTTCAACTTGATTTCCCATTGATTGCTCCAGTGATTACTTATAAATAATGACATTATGCTGGAGGATAATGGCATTCTAGCGAAAACGATGACCAGGAAAATTGCATTATGAAATGAACAACGTCATCATTATTTAGACTGACGGCTACTTTGGCAACGGTAATGTTCACTAAGTAACAGTTTCTTTCTTAGGAAATTGGAGAATGGGATTTAGAGTAGTTTATCTACCTCAAGTTTACAGCTAATGTTCCCAATCGGGAATTAGTTTACGTTATTCTCAGGGAATAAAATAGTTTTAATTCAATGTCATTCACCATTATGCCCTTTTCTGTCTCAACAAGTTATTTGCATGTTACACGCATAGTACTACAAATTAGACAAAACGTGTCTTTCTTCAATCTCGTTGATGTGTTTGTCGAAACCGCAATTCTTTTGTTTGTGACTTTTGCACAGTTCTTATTTTGTACTGACCGTCTTGTGAGTAACTTGCATGCAACATATATGGTTGTCATTTTCTTCCGTTTCCAATTGCTGACCAAAAGGCATTATAATATTGGAAATCCGTAATGTATGGATAATTTATTTTATGCATAACCCATGCTTTAGGGTTTAACTTGTCTAGCAACATATTTCTAGATGAGACAAATTGAATTGTTACATAGGTATGCACACAACGAATCCGTCTGAAATGGATGGAATCACAATTTCTCCAATTCTCTTTCCTCAACAACCCTCACATCCTTTGACATAAGAAGGAAGAGATTGAAGGTTTTTGAATAGACTAACCATGAATTCTTTTGATCGTCGTCCTCTTATTCACTTTTCCAATAAAAAATAACCCTCCTCCCAGTTTCCACCGTTGTGTCTGCTCCAGTTAGTTTTGTACCAGAATGGTCAATGTTCAAGATGTTTTTCTTGAATATTTCATGGAAGTAAATGCACCCATTTACATAGCATTTATGTCTATGCCTAGAACATCATTAAATATTGACAACATCCCAGCTCAAGGAACGTAATGCGTTTGTAAATAAAAAGATGAAGGTTATGGAGATATTCATAAATATAATATAATGTTTTAACGGATTAACTAACAATATATGAAAAAGAAACAAAAAACTCAATTCGCATAGCGGGACACTGTTAAAAAAAGTTGATCATAAATGACCAAGGATGTCTTTGAATGTGTTTCGCTGTAAAAGAATTCGAATATTACACGTATATCTAACTCGTAAACCATTTCTTGTTCAAGAGCTTATTGAAAAATGCGTCATAGTGCTTATAGTGCTTAGTATTTTAACGATTTCTCGTGTGTATGCAGATCGCAAGACCCATAAAATCGATATTAAAAGTACATGATAAACTACCAAACGTTCAAAATGTTGTATGAACGCCAGTCAGACAAGTAGCAACTAACAAATAACTTACAATTATCCCTCTCCTAGAATATTTTGTCTCTGCAAGGGACTCCAGGTTCTAATTTCCCTTCGTGGACTGGTTTTCGGGATGAAATTCCAAAATCTTGGTTGTAAGGTTCCTTGCGACGCACAACGTTTTCACCCTTGACGTGATTCAGCAAAGGGTGAAAGGATACTTTCTCCTCTGCAACAAGTAAAGCGGAGGCGAAGCCCAAGTTTGTGTAATATTTCAGAAGAAAAAAGAGTTGCAAATGTGCACAAGGTCAATTGTCGTCTGATCCTGGAGGACCATAGTATAATATTATCACATAATGTGGAATTTAATAGCCTTAGAGGAAAAAAATGTAGTGGTTTGTTTCTCCCTTTGTTTCTTTTTTTGTCCACTTTATGAAGAAATAGACTTGAAGAGTGGTGAACGTCCTAATAGAAAAAGAGAAGGGAGCAGGGCAAGGGGAAAGAAAGTTAGCGAGAGAAAAAAATTGGAGTATAAAGTTGCTCTTCAAGAGCCCCAATGAGAGAGAGAAAGAGTGTAAAGACGGAGTGAAATGTTGACTGGGGAGAGGAAAGCCAGAGAATGGGATCTTTATTGAGAGGTAGAACGCTTACAGCTTCTCACAGAGAACAAAGTCAGTCACGCAAACTTTCTCTCTCAAGCTCGCGTGTGTGTCTTCCTTCCTGAGTCTCATCACGAGTAAATTGTGTTTTTTGGCTTCTGCCCCTACGCAATCCTGTTATGATGACAGAAAAAACTCGTATTCAAGGAAAAAAATCTTACGTGTGGGCTTAGATTTTTGGTAAAACTTGTAGCTTTTCTAGAAGGGGAAACAACAGGTGTCTTATAGATAGAAAGGATAGAAAAATATTATTGCTGGCCAGAAGCAATATAGAGAGAAGTTGGTAATTTACATAGAAATTGGAGGGTAAACTGTTTGGATGAATTTTCTGACAAAAACGATTAATGAACGTAAGATATATAATTGCTTATAATCGATATATCATTTTTTTAAAGAAAGCTTATTGAGATCAGCCGATACTACCACATAGTATATTTTTATGTTTAAGAATTTATAATGTTTTATTGTGCCGAGCAGGCACTGGAAGTCACGTCATTTCATTGAAAAGGGTGCGTGAAAGAAAGCTCAAGTCAATAAATCCTCTCATCCCCCAGGTTGATAGAATATAACAAGTTTATTTAATCACAAAAGACAGAGAATAGAGTATCACGTGTTTTGTTGAGACACTGATGCAGTTATGTGTGTAATATTAGTTGTAAATATTTTCGTTAATCCAGTCCACATAGGTGGGGACGTTGACGTAAACACCTACAAAAGAAACAGAGGCGAGAGCAATTAAGCTTAGTTGCTGCCTTTTTTCCTACATAAGAAAATAAGACTAAATTTCTCAGTTGCAAACATCTTACCTGGAATTCCATAGTCTGCAGCCACCCAGCAACTGTTATACCCACGAGATTAACTTTTAACAAAACTAAATACGAGAAATATTAAAGTGACTTGATAGTTTTTCCACTTACCGTTGTCCAGTGTACTGATAACCTTTTTGGGGCAAGCATGCGGCCTTAATATGAGGAAGATTTGCGGTATCAATTGGTTTTGCTAGTTTTACTAACGCAATATCATTCTGAAGATTTTCACTGTTGAATCCATCATGAATCAGTACGCTGTCGATTGGAATCTCAACATTCTTGTACGGTTCGTCGTCTTCTTTAGCATTCCATTCGCCGAAACGCACCTTCATCGACGCACCAGGCCTGTTTCAATTAAGGAATGACAGGAATAAGGAATAAAATATCAGGAAAGGCTCATATTTAATTCACGGATGAACTATATAGTTTCTTATCACGGTTATACTCACTTCCATGATTTAATTTTGTGGGCGGCTGTGAGCACGTAGTAAGGTGAAATCAGAGCACCTGCGCCGACATAATTATTTCCTTTTCCAAGAATCACAGCCATCCATGGGTATGCGCCAAATTTAGCCTGGATTAACGTGGAAAAAAATCAGATCACTAATGAAAATAAAAGCTAATTCATAAAATGGAACCTGGGAATTCGTACATCTCCGTATTCCAACTGTTTACTAGGTACATCTATCAAGTTTCTAGAGCCACATGTTGCATAACCGGTAAAGCCGGGTTGTACTTGATCGACAGGACCAGGAACATCTTTGCCAAGATCACAGCAGAATACTTGCCCATTCAGGCATTGAACTCCGCCTGAGGTTGGAGGCTGTGGAAATGGAAAAAAATGGATTGTGTCAGTAAAAAAAGAATGATTGTAAAATACAAGATTGACTTACTCTATTGACAATTCTCAAATCTAGAAGACCAGCCCCGTCCGAGTTTGGCTTGCCAGCTGAACCATCATATCCAGGTGCAGGTCCAGCATCCCCACCAACAATTACTGGCAGATTGCCTCCGTGTTGTCCATCGCTACTACCTGAGTAAGGAGCCCCATCATTGTTGTTCCCTCCCCCTATTACAGGCAAGTTGCCTCCTTGTTGCCCACTATACTGTCCATCACCTTCACTGATCACAGGAAGATTACCGCCATGTTGACCACTGGGTAAACCCGCTCCACCCCCATTGTAAGAAGGACAGTGCTCTGCCGGAACACATTGGCATTGTGTTTGGCTTACTAAATTTCCTCCTTGAAGTCCCGCACCATTTGCTACAGAATAGCCTGTAGCTACAGATGGGGGATCTGGGGCACCACCGGTTGGGAGATAATCTTGAGATGGAAGCGAAGCCGGTGGTGCGGCTCCTCCTGTGGCTTCACCATATCCAGGAACGGGAGAAAGGCCTAATACAGATGAACATCATTTTTTTATCTTTAAAGCACACCAAATTGTTTCGTAATTATACAACATTGTATATTTTATACCCAATTGTGTTGCCAAAAGACCAAGTCTTGGCTCAGTACCACTTCCACCATTGTTCACAATCTTTACGGTTTTCGTCACAGATTGCCCATAACACACAGCACCAATCAGGGCTACTACAAGTTGAATAGATGAACTCGATCCCCTCATGGTCAGTTATCGTCTATCGCGTTGTTATCAGTTGGAGTAAATGAATGAACGAGTTTTTACTTGATAAAATATTAAACAATGCCAATTAAGATCTAATAATAAGGTTAAAAATTCAACCGTAAATAAAATTTGGTAAATAACCGTAGAACTCTGCTTATCAACTAAAGGATTGAAAGGAAAATGAAAAGATGAAATTATAACCTGTATAGTCGTTTAGTTAGTGCACCTAATTTTAAGCGAACGGACGAAACTTATTTAAAGGCAATAATTGTGCTAATTTCCGTTTCTAAAGGTAACTCGAATTCTTGAAGCGTGACATAATGGATATCACAAACGTTATCATCGTCACGAGCTCAATGACAAGTCTGAATGGGTGACATTATCATTCCAAAAATCAGAACGAGGAACGTTTAACAATGACTCGGAGGGCTTCCATTTTAGATGAAATTTGATTCCCATTGTAAATTTTTGCTCATTGAAATTCAGTTTTTCCAAAATAAAACCTATACTATCACACGGTAAATTACTATAAAGCAAATGAGAAAAGGTTACGCGGACATGCAATTTATTCCATCGTCATTCTCATCAGAAGACTTGTCAATGTCAGCAGGATGCAAATTATACCAATAAATCCTTATCTTATTTATATGCATACTCTATCCAGAAGCAATTAATCCAAACGCTTTCCATTGTTCCAATATGACACTTGTAGTTCCCAAAATAAACTCATCTACATGAACACTGTCCAAGAGAGGAAAAAACAATGCATTTTCGCTTACAACAATACATTCATGCTCATCTCAAAGTCACGATGTGCCTACGGGCTTCACGAAAACTCACAAAATGAAGGTCACCTAAAGCGCAAAAAATACAAAGACAGAGAGATAAAGAGGAATAATATGCTTTGCATGTAAAGTTTGTAATTGCAGCACAGTCATTCGTTGAGTAATTATATGTTAATTTAAACTGGGATTAACGTTAATCTTATACACTGTACCAAGTTGATTGCCTCCTTTTTCTGGAAGCTAAATGAAGGATGACGAGGACGACTCACCGAGTTTAACGATTGCAAAATACCTTACTACACTACACGCCAATCACCTTACTCGTTAGATCCGGGTAAAACCATGCAAAGCTTTGTTAAATAGTCGCTCAACACGAATCCCACTGGAATTATTTTACACTTGGGAGCAATGCATGCGAAACGAGAGTCACACAAGAGCTAGTGGTTTCGCGTGACCACTTAAAAGTGAAAATGATGAAGGAAATTGAGAAGGCAGAATATTTATACCTCAAGTCGGAGAAGATGGCGATATTAAATAAATGATTCTTTTTGGGGTTCCACGTCCATGAGAGATAGATGTAAGGTACCTCTCTTTGTATTTGCGTATTACGTTGTAAATGGTCGCTGACATGAGAAGGTATAGGCGTATGAGGAGCATCTTCCAAGAATTTTAGTTGTAAGGGGATTTCAACGAAGATATGACGCCGGGATTCTTTTGCTAATAATGGTATGATGAAATATGCAATGCAACACTGATTTTTTGTACACAGAAGAAGTAAGTGCAGTAGATTATGTATATTGGAGTTTTTTTTGAGTACATTCAATATAATATATTTATTCTTTGACAATAATTAACTCTAAATATTAAACACATATCACTGGCTCGCACAGCATACATGAAACATAATTATACGTAATCTATCCGAACATTTGTTTGTCAGGAACGGGCATGAAATTAGATATTTTATGACAATAAACAAAGCAACACTGGTAAAGTATTTTCTTCCCGATGATGATGTAGACTTGTTGGAAATGAAACAGTAAGTAATGAAACAAAATTTTTTATTGAAGTTATCAAGTTGAAGGCAAAACATAGCAATCATATGATGATGATAATAATTAGTTAAAAATCTTGAAAAGTCATAAAGTAATAGGTAAGATGTTACATGGGCGATTTACCTTAAAATGATATCTGCTTTCGGAGTAAGCCACTTGATTGTCAACGTAACACTAACTGACTGCTCAAGTAAAATGAATCAATTGATTAATACCGTAGTTAAATATAATAATTGTGCATGCATAAGAGTTAGTCAAAATTGTTCCAACTACTATCACACAAATTCTTTATGGCTATTAAATTTGAAGCAGTTTTTCCCCCATAGGGTAATCGAGATTTACCCATGAATTTTAACTAATCTTCTAAGCTTACAAATCTACAATTAAGATTTTCTGGCTAGGTGGTGTTATCGTATGGAATAAATCAAGCTGTAAATAAATAACAAGTCTTCATAAAAGGGAATAATTTGAAGAAAAGTCAAACAAACTCAGAACATGGCTCAGCACACTTTCATAGCACAATCTTAACCACGTTGTTAGCTTTCTCATCATCACCTCAATCATGATCGTGTCAATTTTTCATACATTACCAGTGTCAAAAAAGGGAAATTGCAAGAAGTCACAATTACTGAAAAATAACAAAATACTCTTTCTCTAACAATTATACATTTCGTGATAGTTCTAACACGCGAACAAAATCGACGAATACGGGAATATATACTATTATAATATATGTATGTATATATATATTTTTTATATATTGAATTTTCTATACTATTTTCTACAACTAGTGGAAATAGTTTGTAAAGAGTTTCAACTACGTATGGATATGAATTGTAAAACTCGTCACGCTGCAATTCACCTTTTCCATCTCCACTGCGATTATGACAAGTACAATCGGGTATCCATTTAACAACAGTATCGACAAATCACCTTTTCGTACTTCTCACAGATTTGTGAGACTTGACGTTGACGAATTATAAATACATACAAAGAATAATAATTTAATATAGTATATTAATATTTTTATAGGTTCGGATTCGCAAAAATCCCAATCACTCGAACAGCATTCATCAATCTATCTATTTCATGGTGCTCTAAAATACTCACTGCAATGTAAACACATTCATTCTCAATATCCTCAAACAGTTTACAAATACCTAAAGTTTTAAACGTGTTAAACGTATTACACAAGGGCGATTCAAAAAAAATGAAACGTAGATATCAGTTACACTGTTTTCAGCCACTCTCAAAGCGAAATAGGTATATTTTACAGGAAAACTTTTTTCAAGACGCTTCCAAATGCTCAAGCTATCATCGAACGTAATTAGCCTTTCACAGAAATTATCGTTATTGCTGAGTGAAATATTGGCACTAGAAATTCCAAACTACTCAAATAACTAAGCCTGTTTTGGTACAATTTTTAATTGTAATATTTTGAGAAAGAAATCCAGCAAAAATCATTGATACGTGAAAACAATCCCAACTTCCCATTTCCTATCTATAGCAAACTGAAAGAACTGAGAAAGGGAATATTATTTGTAAACATACATACGTATATCAAACTAATTTCTGATGAGTCTCATACTTTTTATTAAGTATTTAAGTTAAGTAAGCTGAACTAGTTATATAACATATTAACTTTCTTTAAATCCTATCTTCCGTGCGTAAACCTCCCTCTAATAAGAATATGTGTCCGAGCTAGCACCTTCAATGAATGACCACGACAAACTTATGTATCAAACTGTACAGCATATTCCCACTCATTTTCAATAATGGCCGGAATTGCATGAAAACTCTTCGTTTTTCTATAATTCTAAATATGCTACATGTTTAGAAAAACTATATTTTTTTATAAAAAAAGTCGCTAGTCGTATAAGAGAATTCAACCGCTTTCTGTGCGTCTTCACTATCACGTCTATGAGACAAAAAATGAAGTAAATGATTTGAATAACAATAGTAATGATACCATTTCGTGTATTCAGCCTTGCTCGCTCGTACTCATACCCTTGTTCCCTGTACAACAAGTCTGCACTACTATCACCAATACATTTGATTCATTCACAAGTACATTTTAAATTGGAACATGTAGACAAATAGCTAAAATCATTCATTTATACCATGTTCACACACTACAGACATGACCTTCGATCCTACGTATATTACTTTACATAAACCAAAAACTAAATGCCACAAAAATAACACTGTACTGTACATATATGTATATATATCTCAATTATAAATACTATAATATTGAACTAATGACACTGACAACGAGTTGTAAACAATTTAATCATATGCGTAAAATATAACGTGCACGAGTGCAGCTGGAACATTTATCAACCCCCGGCTGCACATATTGAAGGGAGAATTAAAAATGTATAAACTTTGTCCATCCCACAAACCACAAGTCGATAATCAATGGCACATATAAAACTGACTACTAAATTAACTGCGTTTCTCGCCTTTTATACAGCGTTAAATAATCGTTAGCTGTGGGAACGCAACCGAACAAGGATATCCGTTATATTTACTCGTGTCAGGTCTTAACATATCTAAACATAACCATTTTGTTTCAAACATGGCGTAATGTGACGTAGCTCGTCGAAACCAGTTAAAAAGTAGAGATACGAGAGAGTCAGTCATAACTGTTTTTTTTCAATCTTCTAAATTGTTAAAAATTACAACTTTAAGTACTTACTACAATACGCGCGGAATATTAGAGTAGAGAAAATTTTGCGGAAACATTTTGTAATAGCTAGATAATTTTGGAAAACAATTTTTGGCATTTCTTTTTTTGCAACTGCGGTCTTATTCCCAAACGAGGTTGGGAAAAAATGGCAGAGTCCGTAGTTAGCACAAGAAGAAAATTTTGTGAACAAGTTGGCAAGACTTGGAGACTTTTTCTGATGATGGAATACACGATAACAGAATTTATTCTTCGCAAACCAAGGAGATTTTTTCCTAAAACGGGATATCTTTTTTTACAACTCTCTGATTCAAATACTTTTTAACAATAAAAACTTATTTGTTTTAGCATCCGATTGTCGATTTTGAAAGGTTTCGTTTTTGATTTTTTAAAAATTCTATCACACGACAAATAATTTTTAGGTTTCTTTTTTGCTAATTTTTTTTGTAAATTTATGATTGAGAGAGGAGTTCAGCATTAGTTTTTAAACACTTTAGTAAAGACCATGTAGTGTTTGAAAACTTGTCTGATGATTGGCTTGTACGTAATTACCGGGTAGAAAATTCCACCATATGGGAAAGCAAGGAAAGGTTGTTATATAACGGACGTAATATTCCTGACGAAAGAGACGATTTCAAAGAAAGTCAACTTGAAAAGGAGATTGCTTTATCTCTGGTTTAAGATAATGGTTCTGGGATGACCTCCACGTAATTTTCTGGAATCAAACCGGTTTTCCCTCTCAACGTACCCTCCAACCAGCCCGGCTCACAAGATGGACGAACTGGAATAGAAATTAAACTAATTCCATTACGACATATTCCTCCTTCTATCGTGCATATAAGATAAATCAATACTGATAATTCACCGTTGGAAATAATTTCATTTGGTTCAAAAGAAAGCTCGCCGTCATGTTCGCCCACACACGAATAAAGCGTCCTTGCAGATTTCCTGAGAAAACAAACAATCTCGTAGTGCATCGTTCCACAAAACGATCATGTTTGCTGTCATAAGTTTACTTACATAAAATCTGATTTCACGGTGACACTAGCAATTCCTGGTGACCCAGTGAAGCCCTTAACTGCTGCAACTCCTGAAACTATAAGACAGACAATGTTAAAATATAGATACACATAAAATTTTCTAAAATAGTTATGCATGGGATAATATTCCACGTACTTAATCTCGTACTGTAGTTTTGTCCGTTACTCAGCGGGTGCTCTGGGGGCGGTTGGTAAGGAGGTGGCTGATGCGGAGCTGGGAGACCTGTGGTCGTAGTCGCAGGAGCCTGATGTCCTGGCCAAGATGCCACCGATTCACTGCTACTACTGCTGTTGGATGTGCCACGGTCTGTAATATTGATTTAAAATGTAATTTGGAAACTACTAGGAATCTTGCACCTAGTTGAAGAAACAGAAAGGATTTTAGCGTGAATTAAAATGAGCAAAGACTGACCATTGTTATTATTCAAGTAGAGTTGAGAGAAGCTGTTTTCTTTTGAATCTACAAGAGTAGGTGTTTGACCAGAAGGATTGACTACGCTAGTGTTGCCACCGCCTCTGTTATTCGGCATGGGCTGCGAAGCTGACCGATTATTTCCTTCCCTTCCGTCTCTTTCTGGAATGGAGGAATGTGAGCCTAAACTGTATGAGAGAGGAAGTGGCTCACCGCTGCTTTGGTTGGATGAACTGGAATGTGAACTGGAATGGAGGGAGTTAACCGTTGCGGTAGAGTGATACAAGCCTCCACCTCCTATTCCCGAACTGCTTGACGACTGCCCTAAATTGTCCCATGAGGTACGCATTGGACCATCATTATAGGAGGTTACCATCGCCTAAGGGATTTAAAAGAGGTTTTTAACTAAATGGGTTCCATCCATTTCCCGTTCTCGAAAACCACTAACTTACCGCTCTTACTGGACTATTGTTTGGTCGGTGATTGGCAGGAACGCTGTTGCCCAACATAGGAGACAACTCCTTTGGCAGCTCGCTTGGAGGTGGTTTAGATTTAAAGATCTACGAAAATGGAAAGGCAAAGTGGATACAATGTTATTTCTTTGTTTTCAGGTGATATCAGCAAGTTTAAATGCACCGATATGAGCAAACACATGATGAATGAATGGCGAAAACGTGATGACGCAATTTATTTTATTGGTTCAGACATTTCCGTTGAATTTAGTTGACGCGATCATGAAGCGATTGGAATGAATTATGCACTGATGCTCAATTGATGCTGAACCAATCTTCATAGCGCACTTACTCTTTCCGCATTTTCAATGAGAATCTCGACGACAACATTGCAAAATTTGATGTCCATTATGGCAGCCACAGATTCTTCCTCTGGACGCAACAATGTAGGTCCAAAGCATACGCCGAGATTACTCACCGTCATCTTATTCTTCTCTGACTTGGCTGCCACACTATGAACAGAAATTATCACACCATTAGACACAATCATCAACTTTACATGGGATTTCCTATTTACACATACCTCAGCAAGTGAGAAATGAGAATTTCAAGAATATGGAAATGTGGCGTTGGTAATCTATGAACAAGCGTGTGCACATCCGTTAATCTTTGTACTCTAGTCTCTTGTTCTGCAAACAAAATTATACACACAATTTAAGCTTATACCTTCATTCCAGCTGATTTAAAAGTTAATTACAAACAAATATCTTACTGGCAGCAGCGATGAACGCCTCATGATACCTAAACGTCATAACGGGCTCGGGTAAGTTTCGGAAGTAGGTTTTGAGTGCGCTTGTGATTGTTTTTGTCTCCCATTCACACCGATCACTCAATATCAATTTTTCTGACTTGCGGCGGTCAAGAGCTGTTACTAGCAGTTTGGATACTTTGGAGCTAACCCCAACAAGTCTATATAAACCTTGCTCTTCTAACCCACGCGCCTCCAACTCTGAAATACATTGCTGAACGAAACTAAAACCGACGTCATCCAAACAGGTTTCCTCTGATTTGGGGACTTTTCCGGGTGGACCATATGTCTAAAAGGATAACAAGTAAAGCAAATTGTTAGTTCAAGAATACACCGCAAGACGTAAAGTTTATGAAAAGCTATTCACTTACGGGTTCTCGACCATCCATTGCGTCAAGCCAAAGTCGACGGTCTTCTTCTGAAAGCGCCTGCATTGTAAGAACTACACCAGGTTTATTTTCTGCGGTAAGATCAAAACAAAATCTTTTTTCTATAGAATCTGACATGCGACGTGTGCAAGACTTTAAAAGAATTTCATCTGTCCCAGTCTGAAAATAATAGGAAATTTACCAATTGAGCTCATCAGTTTTAATCAATTACAATCAATCAGTTTGCAAAAGTTTACTATTTACTTACAATTTTTCCAGAGATCTGATTATATGCTATCATAGTAAATCTCCTCGTCGCCTTCTCGTACATGCAGTAGTGTTTTCCCCAGCTACTACCCAATGCTTCTGCAAAACGTGAACATAAAACAAAGCTGATGAGTGCACAAGTATCAAATGATACTATCAAAGGACAGGACACACTACATTAAACTAATACTTACTTTTTTCCATTAAATATAAGTAACCTTGACGAGCATAGTTTCTGTCTAAACCACCTGGATCCTTCTACAAATTGGAAATTAAAATAAAACATAAAAAAAATACGTAAACAAAACTTACTAAGGCTCGCAAGGTCAGAAACAAAAAATTAACATGCAGAAAACGTCCAAGAATAATAAACCATACGTGTGTATGTAAGTTTACGTAATATATAGGGGAAAAGATGCGTTCCATTGAACTTAAAATCTTCGAAACCATCAGAAAACATAAATTTCATAAGGATATTGCGTGTGCAGCTGGGGGACTTCATTTTTAAGTATGCCAATCGACTTAACTTTTAGTTAGCTTTCAAATGACATATTACCCCAGCACACGTTCCACCCTATATAATGATTGGCAAAAACAGAATTTGAAAAAGTTGAACGGTATAGGCCTTGGAGCATTAACACGCAGACAGACCGACAGACACCCGGAAACACCAATTTCATTGAGACCTACGCTCCTTAATGATCTCTGCATGCATGCGAACAAATTTTCCCTTCACAACATATAAAAATAAGTAGGATCAGATAAGAGTACTTACCGACTTCCGAATTTCCAACATCTTGTTCATCAAAAGTTTAGTCTGATCACGAGCAGTCTCAAAATTTTCTCTAGTCTGTAATTCCAAAGTACACAAGAACAAAAGTAGACAAGGGAAAACGAAGCCTCAAATTTACAACTGACAAAGAAAGACGTGTCTCGTACAAAGCGTGCATTCTTTCCGGAAAGTATGAATCGCAGTGTTGTGGTTGACTACTTGCAAAATAAATACAATTCTTATTCTCGGTCGGCTAGCACAACTTTTGCGCAGCTCTTGACGAAAGGATTTTCGAAAATTTTGAATTTTTAACTTGAATTTTTTTAGATTCATGATGTATGTATAAATTAGGAAAATTCACACGTGCACTGTAAAGGTATAATCATGCACTCCAAAAAAATATACTTTGATTCTTGGAACTTATATATATACTTGGAACAAAAACTTGATAAGCTTAAAGCTTTCTGAGAGAGCCACCGAGTAACTACTGAGACACGTATCAGATTGATGTCCACTTCCTCTTTATATACTAGGCCAAAGGTGCAAACTATGAAACACATCATCTCCACCTAATCTATCCCACCAAACCAACTTTCCCCAACCTGTCCGTGTTTTAATATTCACTTTATATGTACTCCTCATGTCTCACGGAGAAAGCTTTAAAACAGGACTCTACCGGTCGGCCAGTCCCATTGCTCAGCCCATTTCTTCACCGGTTTAGCTCCGCCTTTAAATTCTAAAGGAAAAATCACTGGTGAAAACGACAGACTTTCCTTAAAATCTTATTGACCTGCTTTCTCTACAAATCATACATCCTTTTCTGATACTTGGTCGATGAGTGTCGCCGGTATGAAAATTCCAATTGACTACCTATCTATGTATTTTCACATGCAGTTTCAGTACGCCGGCGTTTCAACAAAAAACTTGGGGTTTGTCTAAGCCTTCATAATATCGCACGAATATGTTACAAAGATAGGTCATCATGTCCTATTGGACCAGTATGAATAAAATCATGTAAAAGGAGAAGCCTCCAATAATAAAGATATGTACCTGAAAGCGATACTTTGATGAATAAATCTAAGTCCTATACTAAACGGTCTTTACCCATCCAATCATCATACTTAGAAAGGGACAAGTTTCAATTCGATACAGTTTATATCCACCTCCACCACAGAAACACACGACCAGCCTCCAATCAAATGGCGTAGATTTGCACATGCACATCATCGTCCAAAAAAATTATTCTAATTTACGTCCGATTTTCGCTTCAAGATGAAGATACGAAGTAACTAGTGTACAGGAAATAGAACTTACGTTTTGTATTCTTTTTTGCAGATCTGTCATATAAGGCTTATAGTCTGTCGCAACTTCGTGGCCTTGATGGTAGAACGTTAGCCAACTATACATAAAACCCAGGAGCTGTTGAAAAACATAAATCATAATTTCCATCATAGTATACCTACATTTAAATTGAAGGAAAAGTACGCATACAGTAAATATTTTTTTAAAAACCGATCCTCACACATTCCAAAAAATGATTGAATAGACTTTTAGATATTTGTATTGATGGAACTTTACTTGTTTGTCGAAAGCTCGAGTAGATTAAAAATAAACTTTAAAAACTACATTCATCAATCCCAAAAGAATTACTAAACTTTACTTTTGTTGTGGTACCACTGCTATACGTTATTCGCATTCAGCGATAGAATAAGCGAGAAAAACACACATGGTAGCCACATGTGGCCCATTCAACAGATAAAAGATTCGAATACAGAATAAGACAAAAATAACTACTCATTGTTACCAAAGAAGAAAATTGCCGAAACTGTCAAACATAAACGTCATGCTTGAATAAAACAATAAAAGGCATTAGACGATGATATCTAAAAGTTAAGAATTATCTACCTTTATAAACCAATTGTTATTATTCAACTACATCGGAAAAGAACAGAACCAAAGAAAATCTAGACAGGATTTTTCGACAGAATTTTTTTTCGCCAGACAACATTGACGTTTTTTGAAAAATGGCAGAAACTATTACAAAACCGAAAGAATGAAATGATCATTGCTTGATAGATCTAATCCTATGCATATCATTCCATATGGCTTGGTCAATTTAGCTTAGCATGAGAAGAGTTTTCACTGGAAAAAAACGTCCACTCATTCATGAACAAATAAATCAGGACGAATTTAGGTGAACAGAGGGACAATCTGATTTTAGAGAGATAAACCTTGGTTGCATACTAAATCCACCTTTCCTACTTACCGTTTCAACAAACTCGTATTTTTTGCACTCTTGTACTTCCTGCAGGAGAAAAACATACTTTAGACTTGCTTGGCAAAAATGACGCTGCTCCATTTCGAGCGAGGCATCCGCCTGAAAAAAAACAAGACAAAAAATCAAACTTTAGCACATACACACTTTAAGAAACGAACACCATGAATAAATTATCTGCCCGTCAATTTATCCCCTCAATCTTCATTTTAAATGCAGCTCTTGCTAAAATATATTCCATTTTCTATCAAAAACCTAACCCATGCTAAGCTACGTTATAGCACAACACAAAACCAAATACATATTTGTTTTTACATTTAGGATCCATCCATTTGGAAAACTTTCCTCTTTTGATTCATATAAACTGATAACTTTCTTCCTTCAATACTCGTAACTACTTGGAGATCGAAGATACAAAAAATCCACACTTATTACCCCTTAACCCTTATAATGCCTTTCCACCTCCACAAATTATGATACACAGTCAAGATGATTGATACTACGAATTTATCAATGGCCGTGCGAATAAACACACTTGCTGTCTAGAGAAACCCAGACTCTCCCACTTGTTACACACAAGACTTGATTCTTTGTAAACCTTCCCTTTTGTATATTCCAAAAATACACTTCCAAAAAATCCAAGTCACTTCTTGTTAATCTTACTTGAACAACTTTTGTGTTGTAAAAGCAGGTCCACTATATTATTTATCGAAGATGATTTTCAAGCATCAACCGAAGAAATCTTTCGAGTGAATTCTATTACCAACTCCATCACATTAGTGCTCCCGTTCACAAATGAGTAATGCGAAAAGGTACGACATGAGCGAGTCATTTTAACCATGAAATACTCTAATGAATGGACATTTTTTCCTTACGAAAAAACATTAAATATGAGTTAATGACCATTGTTTACGGACACATACCATCTGAATCTGTAATGAATGTCAGACTAAAAGCCTGAACTCGTGTGCATGCGAAACACCCATTTTGGAATTATTTCGTCGAGGAAAAAAATCAAGTTGCTCTTGCTCATCATCACAGAGAAGAGAATATTGCATAAATAGAAAAATACTTCAGAGTCACATGCGTAAAACAACTGTGGCCAGGTAGAGCGGAAAGAAACAAGGGATGATTCTTCATACCACAAATATAATTCTTAAAGTAATTCATTACCACGCTCTAGGTGACGAGGATAACGAGAGCAAAAGGGGAGAGACAATCTTCTAGTGTAAGATAATACAAAGGAGAAGGAGACCATGCTTGCTCCTTGGGATGATCATAAAAAATTAAATTTATATAAGTGGAGGGTCAAGACGAGAAAATGACAAAATTTGAAGAACATATTCATTTTTTTTCCTTCTCTCGTAATATTCTTGAGTGACATCATTTGAAGATCGCATTTCAAAATATCAACCAACTTAACCTCTCCGTTGAAATATATCGTGTGGACGTCCAAGATTTGCACAACTGACCTTGCAAATAAATGCTGAATGAAAAAGTAATAGTATTCTTGAGTTGCATCTCCACAGATTATTATTGTAGAGAGAGGAACGTGAACCTATTAAATTATTTTTTTTGCCAAAATTATATAACGAAACCAAAAACGTCCACGCCCATAGACAATAATGTTTACATTTAGAATAATCCCTCTCCTATAGCCAAAAGAACTTTGTTATTTAAAAAAGTAAAAATGAATTACAAATGTGAAATGACCAAGAGATTACGAATACCGAAATAACGCAGTTGAAAGCTGTGTTTCGCTCTGTAGCCATTTACGTTTCCATTCTAATTTCTTCCACAGACAAACACAGAACACGTTTGTTCTAACACATCAAATCAAAAGAGAGTGGAAGGAGACAGATGACAAAATGAACAATGGGATGGTTAAAGGATTTATATTAATTTGATTGTACATTCTTCTCCGGATGTGTTCAAGCCTGAAGGATATGACACCATGACAAAATGGAGGACAGCCAAACATAAGAATGCAAAAGCTGACAGGAAACCCAATTCGTATTGGGATGGAAAATATACAACCACACAAGAGAAAACTTGCTGCTGTGATTCCCATGAATAACATATTCCATACCTTAACCAAGATCTCATAACGTCTTTTTCAGTACCAACTCAGGCATCAAGAGATTGTTTAGTCTGCGAAAATTCTGGTTTTCAGGAAGACGACATGAATAGATCAAAGTTCGCTGGAAATTAGTAGACAGGCTTGCGAAGAAGAGCGTCTGAAATAAGTATTGATTGGAACAAGAAAAATACCACTCTTATCTGTCTGTGATTACTGATTACTTTGACTAACTATTGTTGACAACGTGCACACAAGTATTTTAATACAAAAGATTCACAGCAGAAGATGTGCACAAGGAGAAGCTAATTTTGAGCTCACCTTCTTTACTGGGCTTTCACATCATATTTCACACTATCCTCATACAAAATTTTCTTAGAAAAAAAATCCAGCTGTATATCTTTCCATTTCACGAAGAACCAGTAAACAAATACTCTTCTATATGTAACAAACCCGCAATTACTCGTCTACTTTGTAATCATTACATTCAATTTGACTGGACTTATTGCACTGTTCACTGCTTCTATTCGTCTTGGATAGTTTTCGGATTATAAATAGACGCAAGATCAAAATTTTCAACAATGTCGTTAGAGTAAAATAAGCATTGGTTCACAGAAACACACAGACAGTAATTGTAATCTTTGCTCCATTCGCTATCGATTCTTTTTGGCTTCTAGTTACAATCCTAATATTGGGAGATTTTGTATAAACAATAATTCTCAATAATACTTATTGTTATATTGTGTCAAATCTGACATTTAGAAAGCGATCGTTGGCAATAAATTTATAGTTTTGGAATAATTTTCAATCCTTTGTATACAAAGGGAAAATATGTTTGAACTAGCTGGTATAATATGTGTTTAAAGCTGTATAAAGGTATAATATAATCCTTTAAAGGAATATTCACTTTACTATTTTGATTGTATACAGTTTTGACACTTAAAAGTCTATTAAATTGAATTCACGGATAGGAATTTCCTATCAAACCATCATCCTCTAGTCACACAAACACTCATAAGTGTGTGGACCTGACTCCAGGAAAACAATTACGCTTTATCCTGGATTTCGCGAGGAAACAGTTCAATTAAAAATTCCAGTGGACAGTTGTCAGCAAGTCAGACGAGAAAAATTTACGGGAAAAGTATGTAGGTGTATGAAGAAAGGGGAAAATATGAAGGACATGTCTATACTTAGCTACACATGTATTCATTCATACAATGCTTCCCCCTCTCCGTTTCTTTGGTGTTGTGAATTCTCTCCTTTCTTCGCGTAAGGCATGTCCCCATCACCATCGTCATCATGAGTGAAAATAAAGGGGAAAGAAAAACCACTCGTACAAAGAGAAGAGCTAGTCCTCAGGCTATACGGCACGAAGGAAGGAGGGAGAGATGGAAACTTATACTTTATATCTCCAGCCATTTCGACGTATATTTGCATTTTCCATCTCAATAGTATCCATTAAAATCTTTAACGAAGACTAACACGTTGGCAACTACATGCTCAGTCACCACTACTGTAGACTGCAATTCATACATATTTTTTATCACACAAATTTACTGCTATATTAACGTATCGAGGAAAATTCCATAACTCGACCCCATCTCTAATGAGATAAATTAACCTGTGGCAATTTTATAATAATTTCATGCCAAGCATTTCAGAAAGACGCATAATATTTCGGAAAATAATTTACAACACATAAAATGATGAATATGAGTACGTGCGGAAGGTTGAGGAAATGATGATCCTTAGGTCTATCTTGAATCATCATCATCGTAATTCCCAGTCTAGCCCGTGCCATATTAACTTGAATATTTTATACAGGATAATGTAAAATGTAAAGAATGAATGAGAATAATCTGAGAAAGAGGAGTGTAAATATACACTCGTTCTTCGTTCGTAAACATCATATGTATTTCACTTGGATACTGTAATGTTTCTAGTATAAATTCTTTCCCTCCCTATTTCACTGGGATGTGGTCCGGGATAAAGTTTAGTAAAAAGCCTGCTCAAGGGTGTGTGAACATGCACAAGAGCGGAGAAAGCAGACCAACTGTTAACACAGTTTGAGTGAAACAACGTAAAACAAGAAGGAATTGAGAAGGATCAGTATTGGATTGTATTGGCTGTAAAGAATATTTATTGGAATAAGTACACAGATGGATGAGAGAGTATTACTCACAGAAACGTCATGCGTCTCACAATCAACAGGATGATCTCAACCTATCAACATAATCAAGTACTGAACTATACGTCTACACGCGATATAATATATTATTTGAATAGGACGAGTATAAAGAATTTAATTCAACTTTATTTAGCTGGTTGGTACAAGTAAAAGATTTTCTTTCGGAGATGCGAGAAAATAAAATCCACATGAAAATGCAAGGTGACATGGTGGGACAAATAGTGTTGAAGCGAGAAAAAAATTAATGAATATTTCCTTCATCTACCCTTCACAATTTTTTTTATCCCTGGTTTCACTTTCAGCACGATATTGAGTACGTGTATAGACGACGACTGTTTGGACTTTAACCTGTAGGGGTATTTCTTCAAATTTTCCGCTTCGTTAAATAATTTCTCCGATTCGATATAACTAGCTACTCAATTCCCAACCCCAGAATTCTTTGCTGCGAAGTTTCAACTCCCTAAGCTAGAGTTAAGTATTCAGCATCAGCACATTCTATTCCTTCTCGTAATTCTCGAGCAATTTCATTTATCCAGAAAATATATACATATAGAAGCATAAACACTTAAATTGGTATACCACACACAGATCCTGAGTCAGCTTGCTTTTAGGATATCTACTAAATAGATTTCACTCACTCACATATGTATGTTCTGATCTGTTAAATTATAATAGCAGATTTTATTAACTATATTTTAAAATATTTAGGTTTCAGGATGAGGTTAAAGCATGGTACGCTTATACGCCATTAATTTTAAGCAACCGATAATAATCGGTTATCATGAATAACCAGATTAGTTTAGAAAAACGACCAATTTTACAGCTAAAATCAGCACATACCAGAAGATCGATATTTCATTACATCTTGTCATTATTCTATTATTTGGACTTTTTTTTGGAGTAGGGAATAAACTTTCCAGCAAAATTAATGAATTAAAATCCATATTTAAAATTAGATGCATAAAAATAATGAAGAATGAACTAAATCAAAAAATGTCCATGTCAATATATACGTCCCAATTACTTAAATTATCGATTAAAAGGATAAGTTTGAGGATCTGTGACTTCTGTCTTGGACAAAAACAAAGCCAAAACGATGTTTTGCTCATGTCACCAGCCAATAGAATCGACTATTCCTTGGCTTTAGCTATTCAGAAGTAGCTAAAAAGATTTATGAGGATCTGTGACTTCTGTGTTGGACAAAAACAAAGCCAAAACGATGTTTTGCTCATGTCACCAGCCAATAGAATCGACTATTCCTTGGCTTTAGCTATTCAGAAGTAGCTAAAAAGATTTTGGCTTATAAGCTACATTTTAGCTACTTTCGGGCATCGTTTATAATTTAGTTTTTCGATTATGAATGGTATCCTGAAACCCCTAATTAAGCTGACCATGACCATCACGCTTATCTCAAAATGTATAACTTGACTGTTATGTTTCTCTACAGACTGCTACAGCGAACTTTTACAAGGGACACTAAATTTGTTCAGCAAGTGTGTACCATTACTACTATTTACATGATACATTGGCCCTTAAAACTGTTGATATATTCTCAAGATCAATAAATAAGTGAGTTTCGTCGTCAAACACGACACACGAAATGGGTAAAAAAGTAGTCACCGAAAGAATTTCTAAACATCATATCAAGAGAACTGGGATAGAGATAATAGCACAGATAACATAGGCACAAAGTAATTATGCATGATTCCTATAACTAAAAGTACGCGTGTACTACTCAAGTCTACCTTATCAAGTCACTATATCCTGATTCCAGCAAGACCAAGAGACAGCGAGACAAACATTATGAAATTCAGTCTAGAAAACTAGACTTTCTTCCTACTTAATAATTCCAGCTAGATTGATCCTCAACCAATTTACTTAATGCAAAATTCCTCTCATCAATATAGTTGATGGTACTTACCTCCTGCAAGATATTATCCTGCTTCTTTGTCGACAGATTCAGGTAGCGTTCTTGACTCTGACAAAACTTGTGCGTCTGCTTCTCAAACTTCTTTTTTCCTTCCTGTAAAAAAAGACACCGTAGACAAAATTCATATTCATGTAAGAGGAGAAAACATCACATCAAAATAAGCTTCTTTCATAAGAATGACATCAAAATTATACCTTAACAACGCCAATCTTCTTTTTACGGAAATCGTCCAAAGGCTTGATGAAGTGATCGAAGGCTTTCTCCAACTACAAATACAAAACAGAACACGTCTTACATATTTTCCTCACTTCAGTCACGGTCACCGGATCTTCAGTTCAGTACATTAACGTTCAAAACCCATTTTGACTTAGTTAACAATCGCCTTGGTGCAGCTTTGGGTAAATTGTACTGCTGGAAAAGGTTTTTTACTGTTAAAAATATACAGACATTTTTATCATGCTATGCTTTATAAGTTACTAGAGGGCCAAATTGGGGCATTATGCCCCAACAGTTCTAGACATAAAAATTTTCTGAAACGCATTTACGTAAAAT
>JAHZNA010001592.1:0-22647 GCA_027743935.1 Sinodicranocentrus sp. ZH6
AACAGGCCATCAATAAATGGACTTGAACTGGCCTTTTCCCCTTTACAAACATAAACATACAAGCTGATGATAACTGCCTCTTTACCCTGTCGTTTGAGAAAGAGAAAGAGAGAGAGAGAGCAAAATGAATTGTGTAAAATGCATCTCGCACCTTGAGAATTGGATTTTTAAAAGATCAGCGTGAACACGATGATGATTTCTAATGTATACACATTTATTTTTATTATTTATCTCGTATTTCTAGCCTTATTCTAAAATATCATCACTCATCCCAACTTAACTGTTATTAAGTGCGTCACTGGAACAGCGTGGTGGTTACAGGATGAAGTATTCTTTTATGTAAAAATAAAGTTTTGACCGGAGGTGAATAGGTAAACTTGGAGGATGCCATTAGAGAATGAAAAATATCGTCTGTTTTCTGTACAGCTTATAAAGGACAGTGGAGAGAGAAGTGGATGGAAAAAGTTTTTTTTTGTAAAAATAAAATAAAATGCTAAGAGCACTATTATCAGCCATATCATATTTTATTTATCTGGAAAATTAGTAATCCAGCGTGAACCACACAGGACAGATGTAATGCCGGAGGAACTTTCAAAATGAATGGGAGGGAGGATACAGATGAATTTATAAATGCTTGGAGGAGATCAGCATATGTAGGCATGTCAATAAAAACTGGGCTCATGGCCACGAAACCATAATCAATTGATTATATGTTTTCGGGAGCGGAGACAACAACCGTGGAAGATAACCCTTTTACCATCTGTCGTAGAAGTAATCGTTTACCCTATGCATCTACATACAATTGAGTTTTATTGCTTGCAAGTTTAACCATCATCTGTATTTAACATCAATTGTACTACAAATTTAAGAAAATTACACGACGTTGAAACTTTACATATGTTACATATTTTAGTAACATAACACCCTCACAAGTCACAATAGAAGTAACAGACCACCTGACTGAATCCCACCTTCAAATACAATCCATAATCCAGCGTTACAAAAAGCGAAAAACTCCCAAGCAGGAAGAAATGACAGGACTGAGAAGACTATTTACTATAAAAAACTGAATCTTAAGGCAGTTTCCCAGATCTTTTCAAGCTCCACTACATCAACCTGCATACGATTTATGCAAACCTTCAATTCAAAGAAAGCTTGCCATACATTCTCAGAAAAAATATGTTCGTAAGAAGCACAGCTGAAAACCAACATTATAAATCAATTCTTGAAATGCTACCGTTCCTTTCGTTTCAGCCAATTAGAATATGCCGATCTTGAGAAAAAATCAAACGCAAGTGCATGCAACGAGAAAACCGGTCTTTTGCTTTTGCAATCATTCAATAAGTTTACATCGCTCTTTCAAACTAACAAAAATTTCTCATATTGATAAAAAGCTATTCATCATTTCACACGGTTTGCTAGCATTCCATCCAAAAGGCATGTCACTTCTTTAAAAATGCATGAATCATTTAGAATTCATTTTGCTCATCTTTTCAAATCACTGGATGAACATGTTTCATTCTTGAGAAAAAAGGAAAATTTGCATTCTTTCAATTTCCACTTTAACCAACCGTAAAATATCTTGAAAATACCAATTTTCCTTCCATTATCAAATGAGACAAAAGGCTCAAGAAAATGTAACATTCATAATATCCCAAATACACATTTTCGCTTCTTATAACCATCATGATGAAATTCTCAAGAGGCACTTGACTAGGTAAAAACTGTCTATAGTTTCCAACTCTTTTTCTCATTCCCCTCCGCCTAATTGTTCTTTAAAGGAGTAAAAGTAGATAAAATTTTCTAATAATATCTCCCCATGCGTTACACACCCTACTCTACTCCTATACAACTAAAAACTATTCTTCTTCTCAGGAAAAGTGCCCGTTAAAAGAATTGGTGCTGTGGTGCGTTGGAGAGGAGGAAAGAGGAAAAAATGCCTTACTTAGAGCTCATTACCACATTAAACAAGAAGTTTTTTGAACTCTGCTCACTCACCCTACCTATATCCACTTTCCCATGCAAAAAGATGTAATGTCAGGAAAGAAAAGGCGAAAAAGTCTTTTGTTGAATAATGCATTCATTCTCAAGGGTAGACGGATGGATAAAAGAGAACATAACGGGATGTCATGTCATATAATTTTCTTTCTACTCTCCTAATTTTCATTTTTCCTTAAAAACTTTTTCATCCTTATTTTTCCCTATACGCAAAGGAAACATTCATTCCTCTGAAGAAAAAAATAACATTTTCCCCTTTCTCCACATTTTTTGTCTTTATAAGCACATTTTATCACATTATCATCATAGTTTCCTAAAGAGAAAGGGGTGTACACGATGTTAACGTGACTTTCTTCAAATATGATTATGTCCTTGGTAATATTTCCCTGTGAGCAATGTTCCCTCATTTACAACATTTTTTTACCCAACACATTTTTGCTCCATATTCTCCAGAGTTTTTATCAGATTAGTTCAACCAGGAGAGGGGAAATTACCTGAAAAATGCTCTCTCTTTCATACACAACGTATTTTATGTATCTTGCTAAACTAACAGCGTATCTAATTTGGAATGAGAGGAAAGATATGAAAGCAAGTAGTTTTTTTCAGTAGACGTAATGTTTCATCTCGTATTATATTCGTTACTTTTTTATGAGCAGGCCGAATAACTTACGATGTGATAACTCATTCATTATTTATATGTTTAGGAGAGAAGAAAAAAAAGAAAAAAAGGGTTGAAATTTTCAAAGTATTTTTTTTCTCTTTAGACATTTTTTATGTTCTTCGTCTTCTCCCTCTATAAGATATGGAGAGAGTGGGGAAAAAAGTGAGAGAAATGGAATGAGCGATTCATAGACCATTTAGTTTCCTTATAAATCACACCCCATGACTCTCCTCACTTCCAATTTAGTGGAGAAGGCGAGGGAAAAAAGGCAGGAAGGAAGTGCACCGTAGAGCCACTATTTGATATGCATTATGCATGTGTGGAAGGAAAATTGTGTGTAGGCATATATAAGTAGGGATATATGTAAATTGTAAAAAATAACATTTTTTCTCTCTCTAAATATATCGCCTACTCACTCTTCCCAGAAGAGGAAATGCATACAATCGTTACAATAAATTAGAATGCAATATTAATTTATTGCTTTTGTGTTGATTCCAAAGAATGATATGTGATTTGAATGGAGAGTCACGTGAGGATGGAAAAGTCTAACGTAAATATCCTAATGTGTGGTAGGTAAATGCAGTTAAGTGCATTTGTGGAAATACTGTACTAATGGATTTTCCCTTGTGCTCAAATGACGAAATTACCTTTTAATGTTTACTTCCTCAATTTGGACTAGAATGCACTTTGAAGATGCATCATGCATTTCCTTAAGGGTAGAGGAAAAAAGTGTGTCTTTAAGAAAACCAGGAAATAACGACTTTTGAACGCACATTAATATCAAAGGGAGATGACGAAAGTACATAATTTCCCGAGATTTGTAGGATACTAGCGGAAAAGGCAGAGCTACTTTTGGAAACATTAGAGAGTCATTTCCCACTATAAAAATAAATAAGATATTCTTTCCCTTAAAGGATGAAGGGAATCAATGACCGTGAATAAACTAAGTTAGTAGCTTGGATTGCATGACGGGATCTAATACTCGTATCATATATATTAGCTGACATCTTACATATATTGTGTGAAATTTAAGAGGAAAAAAGAAATAACAGCTGAAGGAATGTCCCTAGAACTCATGCTGTTCCTTTCTCTCTCATGCTTCAACATTTTCCTTCGTTTCACTCTCAGATTTTGCTAATGCATATCTCGCCATTAAATCCTGCCACAAAGTAAAATAAAAGTTGAACTGTTTCCGCAATAATCGGGGTATTAATACTTCCTAATATTCGCTTTTCCCATTCCCCGTGCATAAACTTGCCGTGCAATTACGCTCGCATAATATGCGACCTCACGCTGGTGAAAGTGGTCATGCCCACAACTCGCAAGCTTAAGCAGTTCCTACCCGGGTGGGAGTCCGATAAAAAAATTTAAATTTTCACTTTCTCGCCTACCGTACCCCAATAGGATGAGTGTTTGGATGGAATAAATATGCATAATGCATTTCCTGTTCAAAAAGTATTTTTTTTAAACATTTGAAAATTACCGAAGCTCTCATTCTTGTCCCTACATTGCTACATCCTCTTGCTTTCCCACAAGTCAATGTAGAAACGATAAAAGCCATCATTTGCCCAGCAAACTACATCTCTCTGTTCCTAAGCAGAGATACAGTGTGACATTTGGGATTAGCCTTTTATACTGTTGCTTATTTTTTTATCCCTCTCAACCAGATTCACATTTTTTTTGGATAAAAAACAACAACGAAAAAACCTTTAGCGTGGTAAAATCCTTCGTTCAAAAAAAGTATGTCATTCTTGTGAGCCCATAAGCGAACTAAAAATGTTCCAAGCTCGCCTCTGTCACAATGACTTTAGTTTCAGTTTAGTTTTTCTCCCATAACATGTTTTTTATCCAGAGTACACACACACACACCATCACCATAATCATGTGGATTGGTCCATAGCTTGAAAACATTGTATATATTTACGAGTTTTAATGTGCCAGCTTTTGGTCTCCTAAATGAAGCTATTAAGTACGCCTGATGCATATACACCGCTTTTCCCACAGCATTTTTTTGTGTCTATGTATGTTTGCATGTGTTATCGTCTCTACTCCACTTTCCGCCCACGGCTTTTGCCCTTTTGCTCAAGTGCGTTTTTTAATTCCCCGGATATGAGAATACTGCCACATTTCCCCTTATTCAATGGCACATTAAGGAAGCGAAACAAGAAACTTTGGAAGGGAATGGGAAAACACTGGAATTTTCTTTATAACCTTGTGCTTTATATTCTTCCTAAGAGTTTACTCCAGGATGGAGGGAAAAGCCACAGTAAGGGGTATGATATTGGAACGAGTTTTCTTCCTAGTTTTTTTTTCTCCTCCCAATATTATCCTGGGATGAAGCCACACGCTGGGTTTTATAAGCGGAGCAAAAGGCTAAAAAAACTTTGTAGCTTGAGCTCTACTCCATCTCAAGTTGGCTAATTCATAGCGAAAAATGTGTGCTTCTCTAGAGAGGAAAAAAGTTTTTTTTGCAAGATGGATACACTCAAAACCACAAAAGGATGTTTAGCAAGGAAAAAAATACTCATGGTTTTGTGCGATACTTTCGACTCGAGTCAATATATGTATACATGACTGAACACTAACTGCCACTTGCTCTCTCAGTAAAGTCCATAAATGCACCTAGTCAAGCGTGTGATTGCTCTGAGTAAAAAATTATGGCTAACTTTTCATTAAACCCTTTTATTCCGAGTGTAACGTTACGGAACGGGAAGACGAGAGGATCCTGTCTACTTGAAAGGTTTATGCGGAGAAAAATGGATGATGAGGATAATAACTTTGCAGAGGAGATTATGCCTTTTACAGAAAGGCAGAGGGTTCTCTCTTATTTTGTGGAATTAGCTGTGCTGCTCATCTGGAAAAAGTAAGTATTTTCTTTAGAGGGATGTTGTTGTGAAGGGAGGAAATGGGATTAGTGACACTAGCGAAAAAGCAAAAAAAAAAGTTTATTTTGCAACAAAATAACTTTTTTTGCCACTTTGAGAATAAGTGGGGGAGCAAAATGACAGTAAAAATTCAATTAGGTTGTCCACAGGAAGTTGGCATTTGTAATCTGATGAATGTCAAAAGACTGGAAAATCGAAGTTGGATGAAAAACCATTGGAAAAATGCCCAGGTGGGGTTGTAAAATAAAGATAAACTTTTTTTCTGCAGTGAACACTCACGCAAACACTGCCAGTGCTATGTCTTTTTAAATGCATTTGCGCACTAGACACTGAGCAAGACGTGGTGTTCAATTTTCTAAAATTAATAATGGATTTCCCTCAACATGAAAGCTCACCCCTGTGACAAAAAGTACATCACGAATATCTGTTTTCTGGGAATTGAATGATTGTAAATTAAAAATTTGCAAGAGAGCAATTTTTTCTTCTCTTTTTTTGTCGCAAGGGCTGTTCTCATATTATACGCACCTGAGCGAGGACAATAAATACTGGTGAGTCATGATGGTCTCAATGTTCGAAAAGAAAATCCATTAAGGGGAGAAGAAAAAAAGTTTGTGAAAAAAGAGTATATATCCACCTGTACTCTCACATATCGAACAGGAGGGTGCTCCACTGCCATCGCCAGACTAGTTTCATGTTCTATCATAGCAAGTGCATCTAGAAGAATGGAACGTTTCGTGCATATCTGATTTACTCTGGGATATGGTATCTTGCACATATACGCTTAAATACAATTTTCCTTCGATTTTCTCCACTTGCAGCCATGTATAAAATTCAATATTGATGATGACAAAAAACCGCACCCAAGTCCGGTCCAACTGCTGCTCCTCTCGTGTCCCCATCCCTAACAGACTTTTTTTGTTGTAAAACATGGGATAGTCCATATGTGAGTTTAGGTAGCTTATTACAAGCAAATGAAGAGCAACGAATCGACTCAACTCCGACAATATTTTTTGTAGTTAAGCTATACCTCAGCCTCTTCGTCAATCAGATTACAAAGTGAGTTTAGTAATTTTTCAGATTCAGGCATGTCGACCAGGAAAGACCTAAAAACCCTTTCTTCCCCAACCCCATTTCCTTTTTCTCTTTGCAACTACTCCAATAACTAACAGAGTTCGGAGAACGTCCAGAAATATACATTTTTAATCCGGAATATCCTCAGCTAGTAAAAAGTAAGAGTAATGTTAGCATAAAAGTACCACTTTCATGGGCAATGTTCATAATCGAGGAGAAAAAGAGGGTGAAAAATTGCCCCGTCATGTGTCCTAATGTAGCCACGTAACTACTACAACCCTCTGGAAATACAAATCTCCAATCCCATATCTTGTCTCGCCTCATTCCCTCATTTCCAAGAAGATAACACTTGGTTTTTTGGGAATTTATGTAAACGCTGAGATTTCCAACAAGGAAAAAATATCTCCACAAAATAATCATAACTTTGAATGAAATAAGCTCCCAACTGGAATCTTCTTTTGGGCTCTTTCCATCCTAATGAGAATTGATACACTCCATCCCTCTCTCTCTCTACTCAGCCCCTCTTTCCACTATTTTTTTTCCTCGTTGAGCAACCATGTAATATTCATTTGGATTTTGAAAGTGGCTTTCCACCGCCAAATGAATGACTGAGAGAATGAGTGAAGCTCATGCAATGATGTCATGCCATGATGGGAATGCAATATCCATATTGTAATATCCTCCATTTACTCTCACCAGACAAGACATTACTCTTACCTAACTAACCAGCACATATACACACACGTTACAATTTTCTCCGAAGCACTCCACTCACTACTTGGTGCACTCACTTGGCTTCTTACTCCCTCCCTCCTCTTCCATGTCTCATTAAAACTGTTTCCTTCTCCCTCTTCTCCCGTGAAACCCGCATAATAGATGAGAGAGTGTCGCTTCATATACCTTTTTTTCTAATAGTTTTGGCAAAGAAAGGATCCACCCGAGGTGCGACACCGTCCTCTCCTCTGGCATTAAAAACCCGGCTATTTAATGACTTTTCAAGCGTCATTAACACAAAAGATAAGTGGTGTAATAGAGGACATATCTAAAAGAGCCAAAAGGAAGCTCTGCTCAAAGAGGGAGGAGGACACAACTTGGGAACATTCCCCCAGATGGGAAGACAAGATTTGGAGAAAAGCAAGAAAAAAAGTATTCCTCCATTCCTCCTCCACATGCATATATTTACTTTATTTCAGGTTTTTCCAGGGGGAAATTCATTTCTCTCTTACCTTCCACCAAAATATATCCTTGTGTAGAGACGACAGTATGAATCACAAGTTAATGGGAAAGATCCTGCTCACCCTCCTCATTCCAAAGAGAAATATATATTTTGTAATAACTACCAGTAGTGGTGCATGGTGGTAGCGTGGGGAAAGGAAATGGGAAACTTTCCCGGGTGGCAATTCCAATCTTATGCACACAACCTACATAATAATGCGTGCAGACAATCGTTTTTTTCCCTCGATTCCATTAGTGAATACGCTGTGTATGTTTGAAGTTAGGGAGAAATTATTCTCTCCTGGAGAAAGTCTACACATTGATAGATTTCCTTGTGTGTTTCCTCCTACTTTTCTTATTTCAATGCATTCTCGGAACATCCGATTAAGCAACAATGCATATAGTACGCTTTACTAAGTTCCAAGACTCATTTTCTGATTGTGGAGTGAAGCAAAGAAATATACAATGAGGGAATGCTGTGTGCATACGTGATTCCTTATTTTTGGAAAATATACATGAAAGAAAACCCAGTCTGGAATTTCTTCCACGAGACTTACTCTTTTAGCTTGCTTGATGAGACTAGGATCAAAAAAGAGAAAACCCAGAAAAAGGGAGAGAAAGCCCGCATGAGAGAATCTTTAATTTTGATTCGTAATATTGTAGATAAACCTTCTCAAGAAAAGTTGTCCTCATCCAGGCATTATTCAACTAATAGGTAAAAGTCAGGCATGCATGATGACAAAAAAGGAGAACTCTCTTCACGAGAAAATCATTTGAGTAGAAATGCATCTTTGTGCATCTTCTCCTGAATTCCTTTGTGATGATGAGTCTCTCTCTCTCTCCTCAAGTGAATTACAGGCGGTGGCAATTTCCTACGGATTTTTTTTCTCCTTTCATTCCTCCACGATTATGGCTTTTTGTCTCTTTTGTATCTTCCGGATATCGTTTCGGATATTAATAAGGAAGAAAAAAGGAATGAAGTAGAATATGAGAAAAACGGAGGAAGAATGGAAACCAAGAGGTTTGCTCTACTCTCTCCATATTTTCCTGAATTTTATCTCACTGCAGTATGCTGCTATTGCACCACTACATAATTCATGGGAAGGCTTCTATGCATTTTTAACAAGAAAAGGATATTCCACCACACATCTGATATGACGCAGTGTCAACCTCGAATTAAAATCCTACGACTACACGTCTTCCACAGAATGCGAGACAACTTTCAGAAAGAAAAAAAATCCAGACCCACATCATAATAATAACCATAAAATCCTCAACATTTTCATATATATCTTGGCCATATGCACAACACGGATTTTTGAACAAGTGTAGCCCAAGTCCTACAAATAATGATTATGATGAAGATCTTTTGTGCCTTTGTGGTTACTTCTTCTGGATTCTCTCCGGTTCAGCGGAATACTTACGGACAGTGAGATCCCCACTGTGTTCCTCTTTCTGTGTCATCTTGTCGGTGGCCAACTCACAAAAAAAGACTAGGCCTGAGGAGGAAGAGAATAACCAGAAGAGCTGCATTTGGACTTGCAGTAGTAATCTTCTTTTTTTCTGCTGAGAGCATAGTAAACTTTTTTTTGGTATTCATCACGGTCATCTAATAATATAAAATTGTGACGGTGACATGAATTATGGGTGGCTACCATGCATGGAGAAATATTGTACAACTTGTATGAGCTACTCTTTTTCAGATAAATCCTTTTTATGCAGCATTTTCAACTTTGTGCTCACCTTCTCCTGAGAGACACAGAGGGGCAGCTGCCCAACAGGAAATTTTTGCAGTGGAGCATGAGACAAGGCATGAATGAACTTTGTGTAAAATGCATGCTTACAGGGAATAGTGAAAAAATTATGGGAGCTAACAACCACGTTATGATTTATGTTATGTGCACAACTCTCATTCTCTTTCTTCACATCCAGTTTAGAGTTATGTGAGGATAAAAGGAGTCCATTTCAACATCATAATCTCCCTATTATTTCGTTATTCATTTTTGGTCAGTCTTTTTTGGTCTTGTTTTAGGGTCACTGCACAGAAATGACCTGTTTCCCAAAAAATTCGTATTAAATATATCAGAATACTCAGATTGTTTTACAATAGTAATCCGAAAATTTTAATAGAATTTCATATTCAAAACCTGTACTTCTCTAGGATATGTACACAAGAAGTACTGCAGAATTCTCTGGTTTCATATCCAGTAGAAAATTTAAGGCTAACCGCAAAAACCAACTGGAAATATTATACACACCTCAATACACTCTTGTTCCTGTGCCGCAGAGGAAAATCCTGGGATATCATAGCCCAATAAAATAATGTATATTTAAAACTAGCCTAAAAAAATACCCACCACTCTCTACTTTTCATTCTAGCTATGTATATTCCTATCCTCTCGGCTTCTTCCCTCCCGCTGTAGCATCTCCGAGTAACAATAAATCATTTACCTCTCTCTTGCTCACTCTCAAAAAGTCTAGCTGCATGGGTCCTCTCACAGTTTTTGGCTTGAAAGTTTACACAGTTCATAAATCAACGGATTCAAGATTATTCCCAAAATACTACCATATTATCCACAACCACTTCACTTCAGTGGGATTCTTTACTAACATCATTATAAAACATGAACTCTTTTTTCCCTCTTTCTCTCTTTCAAATGTAACAGGATGGGATTCAAAGAGGCAGTATATTTTTTTTCAAGTTTTAGTCTTGCACAAAAGGAGAGAAATGAAGTTGGAACAAGAAGTCGGAAATTCTTTTCGTTTCCATTTTCTCTCCTTCCAACCCTTTTTCATAAGTATCCTCATCCTACGCAAATTCTTTGTATACAAAGTGATCATCTTCATTACACGCTCCATAAGCTGACACGACGGGAAAAGAGAGAGACTTTGTATCTCCAAATTTATTTTCTCGTAATAGGTACGATTAATTAAAGGAGGAAAAACCAGTCTTAATGTGAAAGAAAGAAGAGCTACCACCAGTGATGTGCACACACTGCACACAGAAGCGAGAGAAAATAATAGGTTGTAAGTCAGGTCATTAAATCATCATCAAAAACATTTTCTTAGGCTATTATACAACCCACCGTGGGGAACTTGCTCCATCAAAATCCCTTTTAAAGACGCTAATAATGTGCATATAAATCCAACTTATGAATTGTCACTTGTAATCTTGATCACTTTTCCATCCCATTCAAAAACTCCTCATGAACTGATTCACTTTCATGCTAAAAAAAAGTTGGTTGATGGGAAGGAGGGAAATTAATAATAAAAATCTATGCACACAATTTATACAATGGAGAGCCACTGTAAAGATGACCTTTTTTGTTCACATCATATCAATAAACATAATAGCATTACAACTTTTCAATCGGTCTTTTACTCCAGCTCACTCCAACTTTGGGAAGCTTTATGGTCTAATGTGTTTTCAATGAGGGGATATTCACATAATAAAATGGAACAATGATGGAAAAAGAGGGTGGACGAGTGGGAGGCTGACATGAGGAGAAGTTTATACTAAAAAGAAAACTACATTCTCTCATCGCCATTTCATGTCCAATAATTTAATTTCCAACATAATAACACAAGAAAAAAACATCCCATCTCGGCAATAAATGTAATGGGTGTGGAGAAAGGGTCAGTTTGGAAATGTCAGGATTGTTTTATATACATGTCTCTCCATTTTACTTTAAACAATGCTTTGTCAGCGAGTTTATAATGAAATTTCCACTATCAAAATATTTCAATGAAGTTGCTCAGTTTTGAAATTACACAATCTACGAAAGGGATTCAACTCTTTAAAAAGATTCTCCCAAGAGACCTCTGATAACCAACGGGAATGAAAGGCTTCATCTACCCGTGGCTTATTAAGTGTACACTGCTAATGCACCCAAGTGCAGCGTCCATAGTAAAAAGGTTTTATTTTATGAAATGAGTAGTGAAAAGGTTGAAATCAATGAGTCAGCTTGGAGCTCCTAAACAAAAGGATGATCATGATGATGCAACCACTCCACATACGGATTGCAAAGTCACCATAATGGATTATCTCTTTAGCATTCCAAGTAATTCTGGAAATGTAACTGGAGTCCTGAAAAGAACATTGAACGAATATGACCAAAGACCTATTCAGTTTTTCTTTCGCTATTATTACATAACAATATTTTCCACAGCGAAATTCTCGAGGGTTGTTTAACAGTAGCTCATTCAATACCGGATGAATTAGATAGACAGATAGACACCAACTTGGAGAGTCCATTAAACGTGGAATTTATCAGGACGAGAGAGAAACGAGCTATGTTTACTACTCCACAACACACAACAATATTGACTCGCTCCAAAACTATACACAGCTCCCGTTCAAAATGTATTATTTCATGTCACTCAACTTTGCCATCAATCATTCCCCTTGTTGCTGCTCACGCTGTTTTCTCCTTGAAGAATGGGTTAGGGCAGTAGTGCATTCAATAAAAAATATATACTCGGGAAACCCACACCGTAGGAATAGTAGAGGAAACATAACGAGAATTTTCTCCTGTTATCGCAACTCACAATTCACAATAGGAAAAAAATACTTTTTGCTTTATAGCCATCCACACAATATCCTCAAGTAGTAATATGCACTTGTCCAATATACACTTTTTCTGGAAGGAATGGAGAGCGAAAAAAGTTTATTATTCGGAAGTCAATCCTTACAACGCATGAGAATGGTCTTGAGATAAGCAACACAAACACTACCAATGGCAAAACTCTACGTTGCATTCCTGCAATAGTGAACACTTTAGCTCAGTTCTGACACGATATGGAAAAAAAGAAGAATCGAATACGTAATGGGATTTTTTGGTGCAATGGAATACCCTATCTGTGCATATTGTATGCATGATCCCATTTTCTGTGTTGCTCTTCTCATTCACCTGATTCACCAATCAGGTCATGCACGCTTTAATGCAAATTTGATGTTTGGCCCTGGTGTACATACAAAAGAATATAAAAAAGTACTCCTTCTTCATCCTTTCAAAAGGAAAAGGGATACTATTATGACTATATTTTATAATGGGATAATATTATACAGTTTTATCAACTTCTTCCATATTCCCTTCATGATAAAAAGGATAAAAAAGTTTGTATGCAAAAATAGGATTGAGCGAGGTGCGTTTCATGATGGTATTCACTTGAGAGGAGATAAGGAATACAAAAATATCCATACTGACATGTGAATAGAAAAAGATGTTTGGCCCTGGTGTACATACAAAAGAATATAAAAAAGTACTCCTTCTTCATCCTTTCAAAAGGAAAAGGGATACTAAATATTATGACTATATTTTATAATGGGATAATATTATACAGTTTTATCAACTTCGTCCATATTCCCTTCATGATAAAACGGATAAAAAAGTTAGTATGCAAAAATAGGATTGAGCGAGGTGCGTTTCATGATGGTATTCACTTGAGAGGAGATAAGGAATACAAAAATATCCATACTGACATGTGAATAGAAAAACTCAGAAGAGGGATGTATTTTTTATACTCCCCCTCTCCACATTTTCCCCTCATGTTAGAACCCCATTTTTCTTTAGATTCTCGTCTTTTTTTACAAAAAATACACGCTACCTCTTAGGTATGTAGACTTGAAAAAAGAGGATAAAGAGTTGGTGATCAATGATAGGGTTATTTATCCGGAAAACCGATGCAATCTGTCATGCTATGATGATGGTGATGATGGTATGCAGACGATCAAAAAAATAGTTTGGTAAAAAGGCAGTCAGTAAGTTTTTTTTTCACAGGAAGAGAATAAACATGGTAGAACCATGCATGGCATGCAATTTCCTTCAGAGAGAAAATCCCTTCCCGTTTCGCTCCACAACCGCAACAAAAACCTCATAGAAAAAAACCACCATAGTTTGTTCTCTCCATTTTTCCTCAAGCTGCATGCCAGAATGTCATAAGAAAAGAATGTGAGTAAAAATGTGGTGGAATACTGATCCAAAAAAGGATATTTGTCGTGCGTAAAAGTGGATCGTGTAGGATTGGGTGTGGAGGAGAAAATGCGTAGAATATTATTATGACTGTATAAGTTTTACTACGGCACGACTGCCCCTCTCACTCTCAATTGGAATCGATTCCTTTTGAACTTGTCTAGCTACAGGGCTTGTCTTTCGAGTATTAGCGGGAGTGGTGCACTGTGTAAAAAGCGGAAGTTGTGGCGACCGTGTGGAGAAAAATAGGGATGTAATCAGCCATGTTGGTGCGTGATGATGATGACAATCGTCACTCTAATTTTTTGCCGCCGCCTCTCATATTATATTTTATACCTGGTAGAACCACCGAACGTTATGGATTTTGTGGAAAATTTTATTCTGTTGGTGTCACCTCTTTTGAGAAGGGAAAATTTCTCAAGAGCTCTTTCAACATCTTCTCATATTTAATTTCCTTGAAGAAGCTCCTTCTCTACTTGTTCACATACACACACATCTCTGTTGTCCATGAAAGCACTTGACTGATCCAATTCTTCCTTGCAAAGTCAGCAGCAATGTGGAATGTGGTAGAAGTGCTCAAGGCTTTCTTTTCTTGGTCTTTACTCAAGTTGCTCTTTTCCCAAGGAACATTTTTTCATCCTTTCATCAGGATAAAATCTGTGGTATGCCAACCGGATTTGCGCCATTTTTTAACCCATCAAAATCTCTATATAAATAAATGACAAGGAGTTCACTGGAAAGAAATCCTGTACTTCTTCTCAAGAATGAGAACCACTACAACTTTCTTTACCGGCTGTCTATCAGCCTCAAGGGTCATTCTGGTAAGATGTGGCTTTTCTTCCGCAATACAAAACCTCAATATGGTTTAACTTGTGTACACACATGTGACAACTCAATGTACTCTTGTCGTCAGAAGAAAATACAAAAAATCCACTTTTTGTCCTCAAAGTCAATACGCAACAAGATGTGCACATCTGGTAACAAAAAAGGCCAAAAGGAAGCCAGAAAACATCATTGCAAAAAAATGTTGGGAGTGGAGAAAGGAGTCCGTTTTTTCCGATTTTTTTTCTCAGTTGAGATAGTCCTAGATTAAAAGATATACCATTGCATGATGGGATGAGATAAAAGGGAAAAAGTGCATTTTTTCTTTAAACTCAACACTTTCATCATTTGCAGATGCTGTGACGCAGCTGGAAAAGTGGACTATAAAACTAGACCCTTTTGCATTTCTCGACTTTAATCCACTTTCCCTCCCAATGTTGCACTCCATCCAGGTATATGGTGAGGGAGAAACTGAGAGAAAATCATTACTTTCTAATATTACGGTTTTCTGCTACATTTCCCCTTTCCAAAGAGGGTATCACATCTATTAAGAAATTGAAAAAGGAAGAAAAAGTAAGACGCACACACATCCTTTCTCTTTATTTCCCTTAATCTTTGAAAACAAAACTGGCTCAAGTGGTCGTAAATGCATGTGTGCATCTCTGTATATTACGCAGAATGGAAATATATGTGACACAACAAGGAGGATACCTCCCTTGAGATCTTTCCCCCTTTATTTACTCCCTTACCGTGGATAAAACGCACACACGTAAAACATTGCGAGACAAAATGAAAAAGTGTAGAGGTGCATTTCCTATGTACACTTTTGCTTTTTGTGTGATAACATGAGACTACAAGACCGTTACCATTTCTCAAATTACAAGCTAAGCTGTACAAACACATCTACCTCTTTTCCCCATTTGCAGGATGCAAAGTAATTCTCGTGATGTAGAGAATACGAGCAGTATAAAACTGGTGAATTGTCCATTAGCAATGCGTCCATAGGAAAAACACACGCTGTCATAGTCATTTCAACAAACATGGGAAAATAGCAGAAAGGGAAAAAAGTTTTATAGAAAAAACTCAAACAATGTCTACATCTTCATACAAAGTCGAGGGAATAAACTGGAGAAATAAAATGCTTTCACCTTGTTTCCACAAATATCCTTTTGTATTATCCCTACCACCATGGTAGTTAGAACCTTCAGATGTGACAATGATATGCGACGTCATGTGTGTGTATATAATACTTACTGCCTTCCATCTCCATATTTTTCCTTCTTGTGGAAAAATAATATAATAACGCATAGCTATATTTTTCCACAAGAAGGAAAAATATAGCTATGCGTTATTATATTATTTGCAGAGGAAAAACTTTTTTCTCTTGTTATGCGGCTTCAGGGAGAGGAAAAAGTCAGTTGAGATATATTGTGTGTGGCAAATAACTACAAATGGTATGCATGCGTAAGTCTCTCATGCCTTACGACTGTTCCGCTGATGTGAAGGAAATGGCATGAAATATTGCCTTGGGACGGGAAGAGAGCACCGTTCCACAATATCCTTTCATATTAGCCAAGATAAGGAGGGAGAGCGTGTGAGTGCGGGAATGGAAATGGCCTTGGGCTGCATTATTTGCCGCAGTTTTTTCATTGCTTTTTGTGTGTGATGTGATCCCTTTGTAATTCATTCTTACGGAGAAGAATATACATAAGAAGGAAAATTTGCCAAGCAAGGGTGGATTTTTTCCTAGGAAAAAGTGACATTTCCGCTGTAAGATGCTTACACGGCAGGAATCTACGTACCTGTCATCGCTTACATATCTCGTTGCCTTCTCAGTGAACTTTTTTTTGGCATATTCCTAAAAAAAAGCCTGGAATATTTTTCTAGCTTAAAAGAAACTTTTTTTCTCCCAGCCTCGTGTTTCTTTCCGCGAATAGTGGAAGATGCACAAAATGATGAAAGCGATATGCACAAAAAGTTTTGGATGTTTGAAGCATGGAAAAAAATAGGAAGGAAATAGAAGCAATTTCACATACAAGGAATTTCTACAAGCAGAGTGAAAGTTGGCTCAAAAAGGAGACATGAAGTCATTACCAGAGTCATTTTTCAATCCAGCTAATGCAGACATATGACTGTAGCAGAGAGAAAGAGAGAGGTAAAAGGTAACAGAAACTTTTTTCCAGTTGTCTTCTCGCATTCCTTGTTTGTACCGGGTGAGCAAGCTCAAAGTTGTTTGTGGAAAATTGAGAGGAAAAACAACCACATATTTCCCAGCCGTGTAAGGGAATAAGGAGCAAATTCTTTTAAAAAAATATGCACCCTGATCGCACATGCAGTAAAGAGATGTCAGAAAGCTATCTCAAATGTCACTTTTCCTCCTCGCTTTAGCAAACAGGGAAAGAGGAAATTGGCTCGTGACCAAAAATTCCCCGACAAAAAAAGTCATTTCACCCGATAATATTTTTTCTCCTAGAACCCTCCCAACATTTCTCTTATTGCTTTTTCTCAACTGCCATTTTGGCATTTTAGCTTCCTTCCTCAAGTATAATTTGACTAATAAATTGTAATTAATTTCCCCTATCATTCTTCTACATAACATTCTCACAGTAAATTAACCCATTTTCTCTAAGGTCCTCACCATTTCCTCCCGGAATTTAGCAAACTTCCCACAAAAAATGGTCTTAATAGGATTCCGATAATTTGCATTAGCGATGATAGCCGAAAAAACAAAGCCTCTAAATTAGACCCTCTAATAGGCCAACTAACCCGACAATAACTGATCCTATATAGGTACGACATATACTCATTAAATGACACGAGAAGGACATTCCCCATAGTTAATTCTGGCAGCTGCCACCTCCCCGTCAAGAAAAAACACAAGTTTACTTTTAACCAATAAACAAGATATGACTTGCCTTTGTCACATTTTCCCTTCTACCTCATATAATCCATGTCCACATGGGCAATAAATGCCCATCCAATTTTCCATCCTCATCAAAACACAAGGAATAACTCACTCCCTTATTACGTTTATGGATATTATGCCATTGAGGTAAACCAAACGACATTGGTACATTCTACACAACTTTTCTGTATAAACCTTACCTTCTGTATATACCACTGGGCTGTGTTTAATGGGCATATATACTCTAATGAAAGTAATAAAGATAGATCGAAAAAAATGTTTTTAGATGTTTGCATCACGCGATACAGCAATACTCCACATTTCCTCCTTTCCCTTTTTATCACTAAAAATTTTATGCATTGAGCATTTTTACCATCCTCCCTGGTTTGTTCCTTTTTAAAATAATAATAATCCTTCACTCCTCTGCTCACTTTAATTCGTTAAGTTAAGCTAGTCTGCGTGTTTGTTTTTTAGTTATTCTCGGAAAAAGATACATTTTTTCTCCATGATTGTATTACTTTTTGATGGATACACACTTTTACCTTCGATACTCCCATTTGAAAAATAAAGTAACTTGGTTATTTTAAAGAGTTAAACGTTATTCCATGTACTTTTTCTGACCAGGGATGACCCTTGAGTTGGTAACCTTCAATGGTCACTGCGAGCATATTTCTCCATGCATTCGTTTTTATACGTGAAACGTGAAATGGATTTTTTCTTCTACAGTGTTTATGTTTATTGCCGTGGGTGGTTGAGTGAGGTGCAGTGCAGTATAGTCATAAAGAAGAATACAATGCACCTGGGAAATACACATTTTCTCTGCAGTTCTTTCTCCATCAGATGCATGATTATTAATGCCTCTCCACACAATATCATAGCATGACTAGCACATATCACCAAATCCGACAGAAATCCTTTTGGGGTAAAACACAAGGAGGAAATGTAATGTGTGTAGTTTTTTTGAAAATCCTGAACAAAAATATATTTCATCTAGAACAGGAACACACGTGGGTAATAAATGGGGTCCCGCCTTTGGACTAGGGCAACTCTAAACAATTCCCTGCTCCACCTATTACTTCACTAGATGATGAAAAAAATTGTTAGAAATGTCCCCTTCTCCTTTAGCGGAACCTATTCTTTTTATTATATATTGCCTGATGAAACTCACAGTTTAGAAGTATACAAAGGAGAAAAAAGTGTATCGACACTACGTATAACATTGTTTTTCCCATTGTTTCTCAAATTGTATGTTACACAAAAAACATAAAAAGAACACTAGAAGGAGATTACAGAGAGGAAACGGACAAGGAGGAGAAAATACATACTTTTGTTTGGAAATGGATACACATATGTGTACACATATGTATACGCATATCATATACACTTCCATGCACTTTCTCTCTCTCTCTTCTCCACATTAATGTAAGTAGTAGTAACAATGGCAAATGTAAATGGTAATGTTTACCTCCAACGTAGTGGACTGGAGTAGGGAAAAGGAGAAAAAAATACCTCCTCCAAACCCATTAAACATACTCTTGGTTACATAAAAGCGGGCTTTCCAACGAGGGAAAAAATGCTTGGGAAGGAAACTCAAAGCTGGTGACTGTGCGAGGGAGAACATTAACTAACTACTTTTCCAGTCGTTCCCTCTCCACTAACAATAATAATTTAGCAGTTCTGCTACTCTTCAAGGGAAAAAACTAAAGAGAAACTTTCACTCCTTCTTTCCCTCTCTGAATAAGCTTTCTCTATAAAACTTACATAGACAAGAGTGTAGTGCATACTCATTTCCACAATATTTTTTCTTACGTTTTCAGAATACATTTGAGCCAAAGTGAGCTATGGAGGAGCACGTAGAAAAACCTTTTTAAGAGTTTGAGACAAGCGGAAGTTCATGTTGGAGGAGGTGACATGGTGTTTTGGCCTGTGGGAATATTTTTACCTAGAAAAAATAAAACTTTTTACACGTTCCGAATACACACTTACACTTACATATATATGTGTATGGATACGTGAGAGTGGTTTAGTTTTCACACAACATGTTGCAGTCACAACAACCCACGGACAAGCTGTGTGTATTCTATTCCTAAAACTAGGATGACGTCTGTTTCTTTGAGTAACATAGAGCAACAAACTTCGCCTACCTGTTCTGTACTACAAGAACCATGAAAATAAACATCCTACCACAGTTGCTCTATGTTTTAAGCTTCATCTCAATGTTACATATTGTGTTACTCCGACACATACCTAGTTCAGTCAGTCAGAAGGAAGGAGAAAGTGGGGAAAATGTACATTCTTATATTATCCTGTATATCTACATTACGCATATTTCAAGATTTCCCTTTTGCCAAAACACACACAACACCTCTTGTATTATGCACAGAGGAGAAAACATATTTACGTGAAAAGTGAATTTAAGCTTTTGAATGCAAATTTCCTACTGTTTCTTTCTCTCCACTTGTAGTTTTTCCACACTTGAGCATGTATACGCAAGTTTTAAAGTATACACACAGTCGGTCCTTTTACACACTTACGTTTGTTGTGTAGGAAGTGGCTGTACACCCAAAAAATAACCAGACTAGCTTATTATCACAGTAGTCGGGTGTGCACTTGTAGCAATAATAATAGCGTCCTTGCACAATCTCCTCCAGTGTGTACAAAATGTTCTGGAGAAGGAAGTGGGTGTTTTTTTACCGAAAGTTTTCGTTTTAGCTATGGTATATGCACCCATTTTATAAAAAATTATAAGGATGAGTATAAAGGAAGAATGCTCTGCAAGATCGATTTCACCACGTAAGCCATGTAACTAGTCTTGTCTCTCCTGATATCCCCCACAAGCCAAGGTAGTTGACTCAAGCCGCTTGCAAGTCTATCTTTAAAAGAGGGAAACAAGTGGAGAGACAGGAAAAAGAAAGAAAAACCAGGAAGATCAAGTCTACAAGCTGCTGACTCCAGTTTTTTGTATGCAGGACACAACTGGAAAATTTTCAGTCACTTCTTTCACAAAAACTAGAAGCTTTCACCGGAGAGTGCACCAAGAGGAAGCTGAGTGAAGGATATCGTTTGCTGTATAAAAAGAGGAAAGAATATTTTCTCTTGTATTTTCACCCCCCCCCCCCCCCTCATGTTATTTGCTCTTCATGTCTACTTTCCAGTCTGGATGCGTCCGCAGAGCGATAGGTTGTTGAGGAAAGTTTATGAAGAAAAATCGAGACTGTGGATGATGTTGGTTTTTAGAATGTTCTTGTAAAACCTGCTGACATCATCACATGACGATGAAGATTTTCGCATTGCATTCGACACGCAGCGGTAGGGAAAAGAGCTTTGCATAATTTCCTTGCTCGACGACCCATCGGAAAGTGAGTTGATTACTTAAAACTCCAGTTTGACTTTTAAAAGTCTGCGCAAAACCCTGCCTACTAGAATGTTTAGACCTTTCTCCAGTTTTCACTCTTGCCTTTTGCTAATGTAGGAATTCTTCATGTGCTTAACATCCTGTATTAAATATATCGCAGAGGACGGACTCAGAATACGTAAAAGGGATACTTAAAAAGTGTTGAATACTGTGAAAGATTTTTTTTTCTTGGAAGAGCATTGCATACTATGATATGCTCGGATGGAACAATAATGAAGAGGAAGACGAGAGCATAAAAAGGAAAAAAGGAGGAACTTTGCAAACCCTGACTTTTATTCCTCGTTCTAAGAAAAGTAGAGCAAACTAAGGGAAACTCGTTATCACGTGAAAAATCTTCACATTGAAAATAAACATATCTTACAAGCTCTTTTACGTGTGTGCTAGCACTTGTTATATGGCGAAAATGTAGGAATTTTTTACACAAATGAAAAATAAATAAGAATTAGTAAAATTCTTGGAAATTTGTACGTGCCATACTGTACCATGATCTAACACATCTATTTCCCTTTGTTTCTGTTTAACCCTTGTGCAAACATCATATTTCCATTATCCATACGTATTCGTGTAACCAACTCCTGAGAGCCCAACACGCTTTTACTTTTTTAATACTTACGTCATGCTGAGCAATTCCAGGGTATTGTTGCGATTTAGCCATAAAAAGTCGAGCCCATTTTGTGGGGAAAATTATCGCAAAAAGTACTCTTAATATTGGATCCATTTATATGGGCCCATCATTAAAGGCTATTATTCCCTTTAGAGGGAATACAAGTCACGACAACAATTTTCTCAGGGAATATATGGATGCTCTCCAATTATTTGCCTTTTTGACCACATACCTTCTCTCCCCTTCTAAAAAATAGATATGTACTAAAGCTACACACCCACATGGGGAAAATGGAAGGAGCAAAAGGTATCATAAAAATTGTGAAAATGAACAAAGTATTTTCCCATATCCAGGACTTTCTCTCTCTCCCTAAATGTGTTTATTACCCCTTTGGCCGGGGATTACAGGAAAGGAAAATGGCAAACTGAGAGAGAGTACTGCATATTTCATTAGAAAATGGCAGTTGACTATTTAGAACTACTGACAATTTTACGTTGCTTTGAATTGCAAAGGAGAAAGTTGTAATTACGAGTAGAAAATGATTACAAAAGGGAAAACATACGCTTTTCTAGTGAAATTTTCACGACTGATGTCCCGCTCCTGAAGAATTTATCAAGTATGGTTGTAATGTTGAAAGGACAAAAATCGTTCATTTGTAAATAAAATATTCCACTTTTTTATCCTTGTTTTTCTCGACATTCGATTTTTCTACAAAAGCATTCTTTTATTTGCACAGATAGCAGCTATAGGACAATAGAACATGTGTGCAAATGAGGAGACACACTTTGCAAAAATAAAAATCCTATTTAAGCCTTTTGAATACATGCGCTATTTTGTAAATGTGTATAGATTAGTTCAACCTCCACTCCTAACGCTTGCCCGCCTTCAAACAAAAGACTAGGCTTTTAATTGCATGTCCCCATTTAAATCCCGCTTCCTCTCGTCCTCCTCTCGTGTCACATTCTCATCAGCGGAGTAAGCATATACATAAACGTAATTCAAACAAAAGCGGATATTATATTCCAGCAAGTTTTTCGTTCGGATTTTATTCTTTTCAGAACACACTTATATTTTTGCTAGGTATTTATATATATGTAAA
>JAHZNA010001593.1:0-18626 GCA_027743935.1 Sinodicranocentrus sp. ZH6
TACACTACTGCATGCTGCCATAGCGATTTCTATGGTAAGTACTACACGAGGAAAAGCAGACGAGTGTGATGTGATATGTGATGCAACACGAGTCCATAAAATGAATGAGAGTTACCATATCAAGCGTGTGAACAAAGAGCATTGTGGAATGTTCTGGGAGGTACGAGAAAGATCTCGATGTTTCCAGAAGCTTGTGTATCACGATATATTAAGGCTTGTTCCACGCCGGTCGATCTTATAGTTCCTTTTTTCGTGGTGAAAAGCGTGTGGTACGCAAGTTCTCCGTCTCACTCTTATTCCATCACTCTTGTTAGCAGTACGTGTGTTCACATCTTCTCTCTAAATTGACTCATCACAGTGCAGCCTAAATTAACGCGTTTTTCTTAACGTCTCAAAGTTTCATAGCTTATCTACTTAATTTTCAGTTATTTCAGTGTTTTAAGTGTTTAAAATAATCAAGGTAAGACCCGGAGCTACAGGACTTAGGTTGGTTATTTTATTAATTGGCAGAATAATTACATATGACATATTTGATCAACACGTTTGATGAATGCTAGTTGATGGTAATTGGCGATAGTTATTTGAATTTTGAATTTGCTGTTAGATATGCGTGATAGTTAGAAATTCTCGAATTTCATGAATTCGTTTATGAGAAGTTGATTATAAGATGACGCATACCGGTTATATATTTGACATAACAAAGTCTACTTCTTGTGTCTCCTCGTAGTAGTGCAAAGCTAAAAACTAATCGCTAATTACTCTAGTTGGAAGTCTTGTCCATTTTTTACGACAGTGTTATATTCAACAATTTTCGTTTGTCGTTTTTTGTAGATGCCAGAAGCAATGGAGACCGAAAATGTCGAGACTTTTGCTTTCCAAGCTGAGATTGCTCAGCTCATGTCCCTTATTATCAACACCTTTTATTCAAACAAGGAAATCTTCCTTCGAGAATTGATCTCTAACTCCTCTGATGCTTTGGATAAGATCCGATATGAATCTCTCACTGATCCCACCAAACTTGAATCTGGGAAGGACCTCTACATCAAGATCATCCCAAACAAGGAGGAGCGTACTCTTACCCTCATTGACACTGGTATTGGCATGACCAAAGCCGATCTCGTAAACAACTTGGGTACCATTGCCAAGTCTGGAACCAAGGCCTTCATGGAAGCTCTTCAAGCTGGAGCTGATATTTCCATGATTGGTCAGTTTGGTGTGGGTTTCTACTCGGCCTACCTTGTAGCCGATAGGGTCACTGTTATCAGCAAACATAATGATGATGAACAGTATGTGTGGGAGAGTTCAGCTGGAGGTAGTTTTACCATCCGACCAGACCCTGGTGAACCTATGGGAAGAGGAACAAAAATTGTTCTCCACCTCAAGGAGGATCAGACTGAATACGATGAGGTAAGGCTTAATCTTATCTTCTAATTCAAAAGTGCCGTTAACCAACCCGTATTAGTGCGAATTTTAATTCTTTACTTTTTTGAATAATAAAATTCAATGGTATTTCCTCATGTTTAATGTATGTATTTTAAAACAGGAAAAAAAGGTTAAGGAGGTTGTCAAGAAGCATTCCCAGTTCATTGGCTATCCAATCAAACTTGTAGTCCAGAAAGAACGTGAAAAGGAAGTTGAGGAGGAAGAAGAAGAAGAACCTAAGAAAGAAGGTGAAGAGGAGAAGAAGGAAGGTGATGAAGATAAGCCTAAGGTCGAAGATGTCGGCGAGGACGATGATGAAGAAGATAAGGATAAAGATTCCAAGAAGAAAAAGAAGAAGGTCAAGGAAACTTATACAGAAGACGAAGAATTGAACAAAACCAAGCCTATCTGGACCAGGAATCCTGACGATATCAGTCAAGATGAATACGGAGAATTTTACAAGTCCCTCACTAACGATTGGGAAGACCATCTTGCCTGCAAGCACTTCAGCGTTGAGGGACAACTGGAATTCCGAGCATTACTCTTTGTCCCCCGCCGTGCTCCATTCGATCTCTTTGAAAACAGGAAGAAGAAGAACAACATAAAACTTTATGTCCGACGTGTATTCATCATGGACAACTGCGAAGATCTCATTCCAGAATATTTGAATTTTGTCAGAGGTAAGTCGTGTTTTGGTTGTTGAAAATATCTTTTATACTTGTGTCCACATAGTTCAAGTCATTCATTCGGTTTATCTTTATGTTGCAGGTGTCGTTGACAGCGAGGACTTACCATTGAACATTTCCAGAGAGATGCTTCAACAAAACAAGATTCTGAAGGTCATTCGTAAGAACTTGGTTAAGAAATGTATCGAACTATTCGAGGAACTGGCTGAAGATAATGATAACTTCAAGAAATACTACGAGCAATTCTCCAAGAACTTGAAGTTAGGTATTCACGAAGATACCCAGAACCGCAAGAAGTTGAGTGATCTACTCAGATATCATACTAGTGCTTCTGGTGATGACGTGTGCTCACTTAAGGAATACGTTTCTCGCATGAAGGAAAATCAAAAGCACATTTATTATATTACCGGTTAGTATCACAGTCTTTAAATTAGTTTTTAATAAATACCTCGGTAAATAAAAATGTAGAGAGTCATCATTATCAACTTAACAATTATTCTGCTTACAGGTGAATCAAGAGATAACGTAGCTAACTCTGCATTCGTTGAACGAGTCAAGAAACGTGGATTCGAAGTAATTTACATGACTGAGCCCATTGATGAGTATGTTGTACAACAACTCAAGGAATACGACGGAAAGACCTTGGTATCAGTTACCAAGGAAGGCTTGGAGCTTCCTGAAGACGAAGAGGAGAAGAAGCAGTTCGAAGAAAGCAAAGCTAAATTCGAGGGTCTCTGCAAGGTCATGAAGGACATCCTCGACAAGAAGGTGGAAAAAGTTGTCGTAAGCAACAGGTATGTCATCGTGATGACTTGTAGGATAGTGGATTGAGAGGAGAGAAACGAATTCCATAATCTCATAATGGGTTTTTAATATGTTATTTACAGATTAGTGGATTCTCCATGCTGCATTGTAACTTCTCAATACGGTTGGACAGCTAACATGGAACGAATCATGAAGGCTCAGGCTCTTCGGGATTCTTCTACGATGGGATACATGGCTGCCAAGAAGCACCTAGAAATCAATCCTGATCACGCTATTATTGAGAACCTTAGGACGAAATCTGACGCAGATAAAAACGATAAGAGCGTCAAGGATCTCGTTATGTTATTGTTTGAAACATCTTTGTTGTCATCTGGATTCAGCTTGGAAGATCCAGGCGTAAGTATTAAAGTCACTTAATCTTCATGTGTACTACGGATATAATTTTCTTGATTCAAGTATTTACATTTCCTTGTTAATTTTTGGTTTCAGGTCCATGCCTGTCGTATTTACCGTATGATCAACCTTGGCTTGGGAATCGAAGAGGATGAGCCAGCTCCCGTCGAAGAAAACCAAGAAAATGTTCCACCACTTGAGGGAGAGACTGAAGACGCTTCAAGAATGGAAGAAGTCGATTAAACACACACTTGTTCTTTTTCTTTAGTTCGATCAATATACAATTGTATTACTTCACACTTTACTACTTCTTTATAAGCTATTTTTATTTGTTATTTTTATCTACGGTTTTAGTTTGATAACTGCAAATACTGTAAAATATAAATATGTTTGTCATACTGTCTGGTGTTTCTTCGATCATACGCATATGTATTACACACGTACGTACAATGAAATATGGGAAAAATAAATTAGCAAAGTTAAATTGATAAATCACTCAAGTATGTAGATATAAGATATTTTTATGCAACTCTATTAACTAAAAACCAAAGAGATGAAAGAATTTTAAAAAATCCGTTCTTGGAGAGTTCGTCGCAAGCGGGCCGAGATAGGGAAAACCCATAATAAAATTTCGCAGTAAATAAAAGGTCACAAAGGCTCGCCTGCTATCTCTCCTTAAGAAACGATTTTTTTTGACCTGGCTGGATTGTGGGCTCTACTAGTGTGTATGTATTTATAAGCTCTTAGCGAAAAACAGTATCATTAGTCATTGTCGAACAAGCTATAAACAAATGAGGACACACCAAGTGATTGCGTGGTGGCGACATAATACAACGACGAATTTTATTTAACCGACAGCGATATAATAGTTATATTACAATATGAACGTATTAGCACATCTAACCTGACAGTAACCAGCTGGGATTGACAAATTATGTGATTGTACATGTACTGTAATGACATTGACATATTGGTAAATTGGAATTACAGTGCACAGAAAAGAAGACGGAGTTTGTAGTATTTACATGTTTCTCTACAAACCTGTCACTGTCACTCTTCATATGCCATTGTTTTCAGCACGTACTTCACACTGTAAGCAAAAATGGCGAAGCCTATCACAACTGCAGCTGTAGCAATAGCATTGTGATAGTTACTCGACGAACCTTGACTGCCAATACTGGAGCCGGAAGTTGTACACAAAAGTTTAGCTTGAAGTCCACTTGACTCCAGCGTCTTCATTCTAGAGTCTTGTATATTCTTCATCTCCTACTCGGGAAAATATAATTTTATTATTGCACATTTCACAACTATGAAATAAGAAAAAATTCCCTAAAATATAATTTTGCCAACGTCGCATGCATACCTCAAAAATTTCGGGAAATAAATCAGCGACGAGTTTATCTTTCAAATTACATTCTAAGGATTTAAGGGCCAGTCGTCTTTTCTCTGTATCAGAAGTTTCAATTGAACCCAGTGTAGGGCTTTTCTCTAACTGAAATAAAAATTAAACGTACGTATTGTATTGAATGAGGGAATTCAAATTAAACTATATATTATTTTGAACATTTTTTTTTGTGTTCACCATGAATGATAGAAGTCCAGTGAGGATTGTACCAACAGACCTAGAGAAATACATAAAAATGAGATTGAACACTAATCTAAACGAAATATGGGTACAATTTTTTTTGCTATAGTGTGAATAAGAAATATGTACCAGGCAGGATTCCATGTATCCGGATGGAAGTCCGAAATGGAAAGGCAAAGCCGAGTGTTGGTTTTAAATCTGGAGGCAAAGTAATTGATTGTTATTTAGGGGCCTTTTAATAGTAGATTATTCTTTTATAATCGCTTGGAAATAAATCCAATTTTAAAACACAACCTACGAAGTACAAAATATAACGTGCAAGAGTTAATAACTTTTACTTTACCTGCCATTAGGTGTAATCATGTAAATACTTGGTGCTCTAAACGGAAATTCTGGTGGAAACTTTAACTTGCCATGAAAAAATCCACCTGGGAAATAATGATTTAATATTATAGTGATATGAACTGATAAAGCATCGTTCCGTTTCGAAAACTGTATCAAATACCTTCGTAAGGTGATGCTTCGGGACCTCTTACAATATAATGCCTATAATAATAAAAAATGACATGCGATAATGGCTATATTATGTACAGTACAAATAAATTCATACTGATTGTGATGTGTCATTGTTATTATAAACTAGATTATGAATCCCAACAATTACAAATTACCATTCCAATATATTAGAAGGCAATGGTTCAGCTAAAATATACGGAACTGGATCTCGTTTTAGACGAAGATAATCCTGTCGTAGCCGATTCAACGCTGTATTGTTAACTTTCTTAGTGCTACTCATTGCTGCAACGGACACAGGTTACGGCTACGGCACCAGCCAACGGCTGAAGTAGTTGCAAACCGTTTACTTTCAACGCTCCAACGATCTTCTTTCTTAAATACAATACAATACAAATATTTTTTTTTTAAACTTATCTCTGATGAGAACGGACAATTGAAAAAGTGTATTCTGCCCGTTTCCGAAACCGCCCGTAACGGCCCGTAAAGTGGCCAACGTAGTAAACAAAAACCAACATGCATGCGATATGTAGTTAATAATGATAGTTAAAAGGAGAAAAGGATAAAGGAACTTACCCGCAAGAGTTAAAAAGCGAACATATACAAAGTAGACAGTTGGCAGTAATCACCAATAATGCAGCAACAGACAAGCAAGTGGCAGTAGACAAATATGTTATTATCTAAATTAACAATACATACAACATAATACAAATTTGGGTAGTCGGTGATAAATTGTAACTAAAAATTTACGAATGACAATGACAGGTCAATTACCAGGAAGTACTCCACTGACTGGCAATCTGACAACTAACAGCGCACACACTTGTCAGACTTGAGTCCACCCTTTTGAGTATTCAACAGTAACTAAATCTTCAGTTCACTTCTGCAATACGTGCACTTTCTTTCATTCAATAAAAAAATCAAGGTCAATCAAATCAAATGAATGGATTAAAATGTAAAATCACAATCACAAACAGGCAGGGGTGACGTGACGTTTCAAACGCGAATCGCTTTTTTCATCTATTTATATGTTTAACAGTACTGGAAATGCCAAAGCGAGAAATGGAAATCAATCAAGTTTTAAGTTCCATTTTTCTCTCCACGAATTAACTGCAGTTTAATTAAAACTAATAATTTCGATAAATTTTCCTTTTTAATTATTTTAGCTAACCTATTTCAAGTTTCAATATTTTCATAAGACCGCGTCTCGCTTTCCCTTTCTACTTTGCCCCGTAACGTCAATGGTTTTGTTGACAGTAGAATTACCTGTGATGAGAGTTTGAGTGAGCAAAACGCACAGTTGTTAGGGGCGTTGTCAACACATTTCCATTTAGTCATTGAGTACGTTTAAAAGCGCGTGATTCTTCAACTGGGTCAGCTGCAAACTGCGTACTTTTTTACTATGCCTGAATATATTACCGTACGCATACCTTACCTGCACAGGAATGTTTTGTCTGGAACAAATATGCATGCAAAGTGCGACGGAGAAATACAAACCAAGCACGGAACGGAACAAGCTTGCAAGTAAACAAACAAAAATACTTAAATGCACGGAAAACGTAAAAGCAAGGGATGTGTTGTGTATACAACTGCACGTTCCGTTTTCAATGTGGTTATTTAGCAGTGCATTGAAAGAAGTTTTCCAAAAAGCAAACCAAGTGCACTCCTGAGATCAGCAAGCATTAAGATAATTCATTTCGACATAGTTAGGAATGTAATATAGCCTAAGGTTGAGGTTTTTATTGATTCAGGTTACTTAAAAGTTAAGAACAGAAATTTTGAAGTGAGTTGTGAAATAAATGGGATTTTAACGCTGTTTTGCAGCGATTTACGATGTGTTTTATTAGCATCGAAACTCGTGAAATGTGGATGGATATTGCACTTCAAAAATGTATCCATAAAATTAGTACTGCTTTGCTTACTTATAATATAAATTTACGAGCTCATAAAAATGTGAAATGATTAAGATGTGTGCCATAATGCTGAGCAGATGTGTGACTTCCGTTACCTGACAATTGAGTAAAGGTTCTTAACGAGACCTGAGATGAGAATAAGACAACTGCTTTCCGCACACACCTAATGAAGGAAAATCTAGCTTGTCTATTGTCCTTTCATATAAATATACTATAACAAATATGGCTTCATCGGGGTTCCAAACTGGAGGGAGGCAGAAAACCTCCCACCATAATCGTGGTTCCATGCTTCGATTTACAAGCCCAACTACTGTGTCTATGATGAATCAGTTTGTGAATGGACTGAAGTCCAAGAATGAAGAAGTTCGCATCAAGGCTGCTCGTGATTTGCATCATTTTGTAAGCTAAACTCAAAGCGTTTATGAGATTGCATTTTTTTAGTTTTGGCTATCGAAAAAAATCAAATTGAAAAGCCTTGACTCAATTACCATTGTATTTTGTCTTTAGGTTACAACGGAGCTTCGTGAAGTTCCGGTGGAAGAGCTTTCCCTATTTATGGACGAATTCAATCATTTAATATTTGATATGGTTTCAAGCGCTGATGTAAATGAAAAAAAGGGGGCGATTCTTGCTATAGGTAAATTACATAAAACCGACGAATGCAGGAGAAAAGGATGTTCCAATACATTATATGAATCCATTGATAATTAGAGATGATTTTAAAAACATAGAATCACTTATCGGAGTTGATGTTGGAAATACTTCTACAAGAATATCGAGATTTGCCAACTACCTACGAAACACATTTCCATCATCGGATGTTGAGGTAATGGAGCTAGCTGCTAAAGCTGTGGGGAAACTAGCTTTAGTTTCCGGGACGTATTCCACTGAATACATAGACGTAGAAGTAAAGCGTGCATTTGAGTGGTTAGCTGCTACTGAAAGGCATGAAGGAAAACGCTTAGCTGCGGTGTTGGTCTTAAAAGAACTTGCAGTCGCAACACCAACTTTCTTTTTCCAGCAAGTACAGCAATTCTTCGACGTAATTTTCAACGCAGTTCGAGATCCGAAACCAAACATTCGGGAAGGAGCTGTTAAAGCTCTTCGTCATGCCCTAATAGTAACTGCACAAAGAGAGAAAACACAAACACAGACACATTACTATAAATTATGTTTTGAAGAAGCTAAAACAGGATTTTGTGGAGATTTAGGAACTCAAACTTCTAAAGAGAAAGGCATTACGAAAGATGATCGCTGCCACGGAAGTCTTCTAGTATTGAATGAACTTCTTCGTTGTTCAAATGCAGAATGGGAAAGGTCATTTTTTGAACTCCGCGAAAAATTGAACGGAAATTTATATGGATCATCGGCAGACACGGGTTTCAAAATCCAAGAGGAGAAATCATCTGCAGGCCATGATTTAATATCTAGTTTCTTCCCACGTTGGAAAAGTCGAAAACAGACCTCCAAAAGAACCACACAAAAATGGAGTTTAGGTTCGATGTCTCATGGCAGTCACATCTCTTACTTACACACACATCACCCTTATATATATAGCCAATTTAATGAAGATGCCATAGAAGGAATTCCAGGATCACCGCAGTCTTCAAATCAAACTATTACATTCACCGAATCTATGGCTTGCAAATCAATCGTTTCTGAAAACTATGTCGAAATTTGCCGGCAGGTTTTGGAACAACGAACATCCAGAAGTACAATCATACAACAAGCCCTATTTTCAGTACTTCCTAGGCTTGCAGCATTCAATAAGGAAGCATTTTGTCAACCTTCTCAGCCAGGAGGACAAAGTTTCTTGGGTCTTACTATGACTTACCTACTACAAAGTTTACGTTCAAAAGAAAGAAATGAAGCTTTTATCACACTTGGTCTGGTGTCCGTTGCGATCGATGGAAATGTAAAACCTCACCTTACTAAAATTATGGAAGCATTAAGAAATTCGCTTCCCAGTAAAGATACGCCCAGAAAGGGACAGAAGTTCGATCCTTCAAGTTTTACTTGTATTACACTGTTGTCAATTTCTGTGAAATCAGCTATTCGTGATGACTTATCAGAGATGCTGGAATCAATGCTTGCCACAGGTTTAAGTCCTGCATTAACTACCGCATTAAGGGAAATTCAATTACAAATCCCAGACCTAAAACGAGAAATCAACGACGGATTGTTGAAAATTTTGAGCCAAACTTTAATGAACCAACCTTGGAGGCATCCTGGCATGCCTAAAAATATAATGTTACCTCCAGGTCCAGGTTCGAGTTTTCCAGGAAGCAGTAGCCTTGGATCTATGGCGGCTGGTTTGTCTTCAAGTTCGGATCCTGGTGATACATACAATATAGTTTTGGCATTAGAAACCCTAGCAAAATTTGATGTCGACCAAAATTCACTAATTCAGTTCGTGAAACATTGTGCTGATGTGTTCCTTACGTCTGATTGTAAAGTTATCAGACTGGAAGCTGTGCGAACTTGTAGTATACTTCTCAGGATGGCCATACAAGGTCTAAATGGACAGTATTCTCATACTGTAATGACAACTGTTGCTGACGTGTTAAACAAATTGCTAGTTGTTGGCGTCACTGATGCAGATGCTGAAGTCCGCTATTGTGTATTTGAAAGCTTGGATGACATTTTTGATAACCACCTTGCTCAACCTGAAAATTTATCTGCATTGTTTGTCTCCCTATACGACGAGGTATTTGAAATCCGGGAAATTTCCTTGTGTACGATCGGAAGGTTAAGCTTGATAAATCCAGCCTATGTACTTCCAAATTTAAGGAAAATATTGGTTCAAATCCTTACGGAACTTGAATACTCTGGAATGGGTAGAAATAAGGAGCAAGCAGCGCGCATGTTGGGAAATTTGGTCGCTACCAGCCCCAAACTTATACGTTCGTATCGCGAACCTGTGCTAAAAGCACTTATTCCAAAACTGAAAGATCCAGACCCTAATCCCGGTGTTGTGGTCAACATCCTCATGACTCTTGGAGACCTTGCTCAAGTAACTGGAGTTGAAATGCAGCCTACTGTACCTGAATTGCTCACAATCCTGTTAGAAATGCTGAATGATTCCGGAGTTCCTCTTCTTAGAGGATTTGCTCTTTGGACGTTGGGACAGTTAGTAGAAAATACTGGCTGCGTAATAACCCCGTATCAGCGATTTCCAATGTTGCTAGATACCTTATTAACGTACCAAACTTTTGGATCTACAAGATGTGCCAACTACTGTGAAACGTATTTCAATTGAAACAATAGATCAATTATCTGGAACTCTGAATGTATCAGACTTTGCATGTCGTATAATTCACCCTCTGGTAAGGATTCTGGATACCACTCCAGAACTTCGGGACAATGTCATGGACACTCTAGCCACGCTAGTCATACAGTTCGGATCCAAATTTGAAGTGTTCATTCCAATGATTCAGCAGAAGTTGAGAAAGCATGGGATAAAGCATATTCGATATGACACTGTTATTCTCTCCCGTTGTAAAGAAGACAGCTATGGTGGAGCGGATGATGGAGACGGGAGTAACATCGCAAAAATTAGGCCACGTACCTATAGCAGATCTCGTGCCACTATGGGCTTGACACCCACCGACACATATTCCATAAACAGATATCATGTATCCACTGCTAATCTTCAACGAGCTTGGACAGCTTCAAGACGTGTTTCGAAGGAAGATTGGGTGGAATGGCTAAGACGCTTGTCAATAGAACTTCTCAAAGAATCGCCAAGTCCAAGTTTACGTGCTTGTCACAATTTAGCACAAACATACGCGCAGCTTCCTCGGGACCTGTTTAACGCTGCGTTCGTTTCATGCTGGACAGAATTGCAAGAAGAGCAGCAAAATGAGCTCATATCTAGTCTAAAGCAGGCTTTGCTCGTCGAAGATCTTCCTGAAATTACTCAAACAATTCTGAACCTTGCTGAATTTATGGAACATTGTGAGAAGGTGAATCATCTAGTCGTTGTATTTGCTAGCGATATGATACAATATGTACAATTTAATCTTCACTATTTAGGGTCCCTTACCACTTGAACCGGAATTCCTAGGAGAACGCGCAATGACTTGTTGTGCTTATGCCAAAGCTTTGCATTATAAAGAAGAACAATTTCATAAGAGTCCATCGTTAGAAGTCTTGGAATCACTGATTTCAATCAATAATAAACTACAGAATAAAGAGGCTGCAGCAGGTACACCTTGATTCAGTGTTTCTCAGTTGTTATTTACAAAGACCATTGTTTATGTTAAATTTTCTCTATTTTTCTTTAGCTTTGTTGGAGTATGCGATGAAGAATTATGGAAATAATTTAAAAGTTCAGGAACAATGGTACGAAAGACTACATGATTGGGAGAAAGCCTTGGAACTTTATGTCAACAAAAAAGAAACTTGTCCGGATGATATTGAATTAACTCTTGGACAAATGAGGTGTTTGGAAGCTCTAGGAGATTGGCAATCACTTGAGGAAATATGTAGATCTAGATGGGGAGTGTCGACGGATAAAGATAAAAATAAAATGGCGCACATGGCTGCTGCGGCAAGTTGGGGACAAAATAAATGGGAAGCAATGGAAAAGTATGTGCAATTTATTCCACGGGACAGTCAAGATGGGATATTTTACAGAGCCTTAATAAGCATACATAAAGGTCACTACACGCAAGCGGAACAGGTAAAAATGGGCTCTTGGGATTCACTTGATTCGATGGCTATACATCAATGGTTAATTGGAGTGTAGTCTTAGGTCCCTGTATTTTTAATTACTTTTAGCTGATAGATTCCGCAAGGGATATATTGGACACCGAGCTAACTGCGATGGCATCGGAGTCTTATCAGAGAGCATATAATTCAATGGTTACTGTACAGATGTTAGCTGAATTAGAAGAAGTTATTCAGTACAAAGTAATACCAGAACGGAGAGAAGACATCAAGTTAATGTGGTGGAATCGTTTAATGGTATTTTCCAGAAAATAATATTTATATTTATCATAGCCTGGTTACTGACATGTTTGTAAAATTCTTTGGACCACCATCTTCGTTTGTAGGGATGCCAAAGGGTTGTGGATGACTGGCAGAAAATTCTCCAGGTTCGATCGATTGTACTTGGAAAGCATGAAGACACAAGAACACATTTAAAATTTGCTAGTCTTTGTCGTAAAAATGGAAGACTGAAACTCTCTTATAAGACCTTAATATCTTTAATGGGAACTGAACCTGATATAGAAAAAGACCTGCCAACAAATCTTCCCCAAGTGACCTACAGTTTTACGAAACATTTATGGGCAGAAGGAAAGAAGGATATAGCCTTTAGGTACCAAAAAGTCTAAATTACTTAGAGAAACATTTAGTTGAGGAAAATAATAATTTTGATATTGGACGTTGATGGGAATTTCATAGGCAGCTGAAGAACTTTGTGAATAGCACATTGATGCCTCAACTGAATGGCAAAGTCACGAACCAGTTTATGCATGATGGTGGAAAACCCGAAGTTGCTTCAGCACAATTGCGTAAACTTCTCGCACGATGTAATCTTCGACTTGGAGAATGGCAGGAAAGCTTAGAAAGGCAAAGTGAAAGCATGATTGCTCAGGTTTTGAGGTAAAATTAAGTCTTCACTAAGAAAATTACCTTGGGCAAATCATATCTACAATGCACTTTTCTGTGGTTTAGTTACTTTTCTTCAGCAACTGAACATGATCCAAGTTGGTACAAAGCATGGCACGCATTCGCATTTATGAATTTTGAAGCTGTACTTTATTATACGACTCATCCAACGAAAGCCTCAGACCAGAAAGGTGAACGAATTGGCCTGGTATGATAAAACAGTATTCAGTACACCTTTAGCTTTCAAAGTAGCGGCCAACGACAAATTCATTAATTCATGATTTTGCCTTTGTATTTCCCTACAGACCCCGTCTTACATCAGTCAATACACTGTTCCTGCAGTGAAGGGTTTCGTAAAGTCGATTTCACTCAGCTCTTCTAGTGGGTCAAGCCTTCAAGATACTCTAAGGTTGCTAACTTTGTGGTTCGATTTTGGTCAGTGGCACGAAGTCTATGACGCTTTAGTTGAGGGCGTTCCAAACATTCATATTGACAACTGGCTTCAGGTTTGTTAGAATTTTCTCTAGATTTAGAACACAGTTTATATGTGAATATTTTATAAAAATTATCCTTGATGGTTTATTGTTTGCAGGTCATACCTCAATTAATAGCACGTATTGATACTCCCCGGCACTTGGTTGGTAAAATGATCCATCATGTTCTCACTGACATTGGAAAGCACCACCCACAAGCCCTCATTTATCCGTTGACAGTAGCGTCTAAGTCTTCCACAACTGCCCGCTATGCTGCTGCAAAAAAGATTTTGAGCAATATGTGTGAGCATTCACAAACGCTCGTACAACAGGCAATGATGGTTTCTGAAGAACTTATTCGGGTGGCAATTTTATGGCATGAAATGTGGCACGAAGGTACAAAACAATAACATTTTACTCTAACCCGAAAATAAGAATCAAGCAAAAAATGTTTATCGATATATATGCTCAGGTTTGGAAGAAGCTTCGCGACTCTACTTTGGAGAAAGAAATGTCGTTGGAATGTTTCAAGTTCTTGAGCCGCTTCACGCCATGTTAGAAAGGGGTCCTCAAACCTTGAAGGAAACGAGCTTTAACCAAGCATACGGTAGAGACCTAGCTGAAGCATTAGAGTGGTGTAAGAGGTATAAGCTCTCAGGCAATGTAAGAGATTTAAATCAGGCATGGGACCTGTATTACCACATTTTCAAGAGAATATCAAGACAACTTCCTCAACTAATCAGTCTAGGTACTTAGCATAAAAAGGAAAATATTCTACCCATAGATTATCATAGCTCCATGATTCTAACGTTAAATTTATTTCGTTATAACCTCCAAACCACAAATATTTCAGAATTGCAGTATGTATCACCAAAGCTGTTAAAATGTAGAGATTTGGAATTAGCCATTCCAGGATCCTATGTTCCAGGAAAACCAATAATTCACATTGCTCAGATTCTGAGTTATCTTCAAGTTATAACGAGTAAACAACGACCACGAAAGCTAAGTATAACAGGTAATTAAGCAACGTGTAACAAAGATGATTTTTAAACTGTACATTTTAAAGACTGTGTTGTTAGACACATTTAAAACTTATCGTTGAAATAATTAGGTTCGAACGGAAAAGATTTCGTATACCTCTTAAAGGGCCACGAAGATTTAAGACAAGATGAACGAGTTATGCAACTTTTTGGTCTAGTCAATACGTTATTATTGAGTGACCCTGAAACTTTCCGACGAAATCTGACGATTCAGGTACTATTATTACACGTGTAGCGTTTCACCAACTTGTTTAAAGAATAAAATTACGCTTGAATTATTTTTTTGATTGGAATTTCTAAAATTACAGAGATACGCTGTGATTCCTTTATCCACTAACAGTGGTTTGATTGGATGGGTTCCTTTTACAGATACTCTTCATACATTAATACACGACTACCGTGAAAAGAAGAAAATTTTGCTAAACATAGAACATCGTATTATGCTGCGAATGGCTCCTGATTACGATGTAAGTAATAAATATTTCATAAATTCTTCTCAAATGCTAAATCGGAAAATTCCCTGATTATTAATTTGTTCCCTCTGTAAACAGCATTTGACACTGATGCAGAAAGTCGAGGTATTCGAACATGCATTAGAACATACTCAGGGAGATGATCTGGCTCGTCTCCTTTGGCTGAAAAGTCCTACTAGTGAGGTAGGTTCTCATGTTCACTTCCCAGTTTTTTTTTAGTTTCCTATATGATAGTTTCACGTAGTTCCTAATTTGCCAATGTGATTCTTTCTTTGTTAGGTTTGGTTTGATAGAAGAACAAATTATACTAGGTCATTAGCTGTTATGTCAATGGTTGGTTATGTCCTCGGACTTGGTGATCGGTATGTTCATCGCATCAACAGTGTATCAACACATGCTTTAAATGCTGCATTCCTTAAGAGTTTTATGATTTTTTAGACATCCATCTAACTTAATGTTGGATCGCAGAAGTGGCAAAATAGTTCACATCGATTTTGGCGATTGCTTTGAGGTAGCAATGACGAGGGAAAAGTTCCCTGAAAAAATTCCTTTCCGGTTGACACGCATGCTAATTAATGCCATGGAGGTAACCATAATCTATTCTGCAACTACTACTATTACTACTATACTATGTTATGTTCGTGAATACTATTAATGTTTCTTGATTTCGTTTTAGATTACGGGAATTAATGGAACGTATAGATGTACCTGTGAATCAGTGATGAAAGTGTTGAGACATAATAAAGATTCCCTTATGGCAGTTTTAGAAGCGTTTGTATACGATCCTTTACTTAACTGGAGATTAATAGATAATGCAAATTCTACCAAAGCTGCTAAAAGAACGAAAACTCCTGTCACTGGAAATAATACCCAGACTGAAATTTCGGTTTCACCTCTCAAAAACCGACCTGCTAGCGATATTGGAGATGTTTCCTTAGGAAATACATCCGCAAGTACCACTCAATTGTCGTCATCTGTCAAGAAGGCACATGAGTCTGGTATGCATATTAAAATATGCACTAATTGATTACTAAAGATAGATTAATTAATTAACTCAAAATTAAATGTTTTGTGTTGTATTTCTTATAGATGCTACTGAAAAGGCAGAACCGGAAGCTCTAAATAAAAAAGCAATCGCCGTTGTAAACCGAGTTAAAGAAAAACTAACTGGTAAAGATTTCACATCTGATGACGAACCTCTAGAGGTAAAAGAACAAGTAGATAGATTGATTCTGCAGGCGACCAGCCATGAAAATTTGTGCCAGTGCTATATCGGATGGTAATGTTCATGTCTATTTTTACTAAGAAATGCGATTCTGTCTATTTCTTGTGGTTTTTAAACATTATTCTTCATTGCAGGTGCCCATTTTGGTAATACTCTGGACTTTGTGCATCGTCTTGTGATCACTTTGTTGACGATGTTATGAAGATATTCAAGCAGTGATGCGTCGGGGATTGTTAGTGTGTAGGTCTTGTCATGACTGCAATAGCGCAGCCAGTCAATAGATATCTATTAATGGGATTATTGGTATGTACAATAAATGTGTATGATTAATGTATATTATGCCATTTACATGCATTGCATAAAATTACATAAAGTAATATATTCTATATTTAAAAAATAATAATAACTCTTCACTACCTCCTGTGCTATATGACTTTAATAAGGACTAACAAATACAAATGCCAAATAAATACTCGTACCGAGAGTATGAATTATATTACAGAAGTTAATACTTTTTCGTGTTTTCATTTTATAGCATAATTTATTCACATTTGAATAGTAATGTTCTTATTGTTCCTCATTGTAATCGTTTCGACAAAATACATTGTACATTACTTCCACAAATAAATCATGAACAGGTTAATCGTGAGGTGAACACTCTTTATGTTCATTTTAATTACATTATCTCTGGTTGAAGCAAACACAGACATCTTGATCACAAACATAATTATCCCGACACCGCGTGACCATTCTTCATATGATACGGTTCTACGTATATAGTTTTTCTTACATATTTTTATTTCACATCGTGTATAGGTTTGAAAGAGCAAACTTTTCCATGCACTCAATACTTGACAGTTGCAATTAATATTAATATCAATATGCAAATATTCCCATGATTTGTCAAACTTTTATACGAGTAGGTTGGTCATAAATGGTTGTTTGCACATATTAAATCCACTATATGCATACTTACACAAGTATAACAATGTTTTGAACCAGAAATTTTTATGAATCACTGGTTGTCAATTTGGATCATTTGTGCCTATAAAACAATTATTGTGTTTACTTTATAATCTTATCAAACTTAAGTACATAAGCACGCATTTTTGTGAATCGTGAGTGGGAAATGGAAGTTTGTTTTCTGCTTCGTGTTTTTTCCACATGTTTGCATTGTCAAATTGTCAACGCTTAATCTTTTTTGTACCAAACCTTTTTTATTCTACAAATTCGTTTTTCGGCGCATGAAAGACAATGTTGCAATATCCGCGTTTGACATAAATTATAACGAATTATAAAACATTTTGCTTTACTGGAATTTATCATACGAATCAAATATATATTTGGAATGTTTTTAAAATGTATGAACCATGCATAGGCAATGCTTATTAGGGATCCATCTTGTAAAGCATATATGCCTATAAGCCTTCATTCATATAATTCAATTCAATGTCTAAAAATTAAAGCATAGTGAGGGTCAAATTACTAAATCAACACAAACAATCCATGGATAACAAAATGCACTCATGATGAATTGATGATAAGCTTTAAGGATGCATGTGATACTCATCTAACCTCAAACCACACTTTATAAGCATCAGCATTTCATTCCATGGCGTACGTCATACGTGAAACCAATCGACTTTTTTTACCTCAACCTTGGCCAAGGGCCTTTACCTTTTAAAAAATAATGGCCGTTAAAAAGCCAGAGTATTTAGTTTCCACTTTAATTCTAACGGCACTGCTACCAGTCTGTGTGCTACCAGCAAATATTCTATTTTTCTTCCCTGGTGGAAACATTAGTCACAAAACCTCAGTGTGGCCATGGGTTTTAGGCCTGGCAAAACAGGGGCACAATGTCACATTTCTTTCTACTCATTCGAAGACGCCTACAGCGCACTCCAACATATTAGATCAAGCTGTTAAACCTCTTCAACAACTCATGAACTCTATGTATCAAATAGACCGTTTCAAAGAACGAGACTCTGGTTTGGAGAAAGATCTTGATTACCATTCGATAGGACTAACAATATGCAAAGTAATTGTAGACAATATTGAATCGGATCCTATTTTGCGACCACTTTTCCTCGATAGCAAATTTGATTTAGTTGTAATCAACGCCCTATTTGGTGAATGTGGCTTTTATGTTAGTCTTTACTTTAAGGCTAAAACTATAGTGTATACCTCGTGCACTTACTTGACAGGGTATTACGATACCTATGGGGTATCCACCGAAGCTGCATGGATTCCAGATTTAATTTTTACTTCCAAAAACGTTCCTTTAACCTTCTGGGATAGAATGTACGGTTCTCTGATGTCCCCCTACTGGGTTTGGGTAAGAGACCAATTTTCTCCAAAGCTGGAAGATGCAGTAAAGCCTTTGTTCAAGCAGGATTTGCTACCAAGTTTGTATGAACTTGAAAATAATGCTAGCATAGTTCTTTTAAACTCGCATGTAGCGACAGATTTCGCCAGAACGTTGCCTCCACTATTTGTGGACATTGGCGGAATGACTAACTGGG